>JAODAL010007246.1:0-126830 GCA_025379985.1 Phyllomedusa bahiana
AAAAGGGGGTCCGTGGGCTTTTTTAGAAAAAGGTGTTATGATTTTGTGTAGAAGGGAAGATAGAGATATCCCAGAAGATACAGTTTAAAGATTGCAGTTAGGTGAGAGATGACAGCTGGGGAGAGGAACTAGGGTGAGGTGGGGGAACAGGGTCAGTAAAGCAGGGAGTGGGGTGAGCAGACGAGGGAAGCCTGGACACTTCTTCTGTTGTTGGAGATAATGAGAGCAGACTAGAGGACGTGTGGGGAATCAGGATGGATGTTACTGGAGGATTGGGATATTCTGCCAATTTTAGCTTTGCAGCAGGTGGCCAGGTCTTCAGCACAGAGGTTGTGACTAGTGTTGAGCGTAACCGTTCAGAGAAAAGTCATGTTTGAGTCGAACTGTATGATTTTTTAGAACGCGAACTGAACATCCAATCAGTGTACAGCACAGAGGAGTGTAAGAAGAAAAAAAAGTCACCACTCCGTGTGTAGGGATCTCATTGGCTGCTAAAATCACATGACCCTGTTATATGTATTTAGCTATTTCCGGTTGAACGTCATTTCCAGTTCAATCTCTGTTCTGAAGGCACTGCTCTCTGTCTGCTTTGCTTGCTTGCACACAGGCACACACAATTTCTCAGTGAGTTTACAAAGGAAAAGCTGCTAGTTAGATTAGTAGGGGGAGCAGATTCTTAGGGAATCATACGCAGCAATAGTTAGGTGTTTTGTATTGCTGGCTGCATCTTTCCCATCTTTTTTATTCTGAGTGCCCAAAAGTTCTTTTCTCCTGTTTTGGGGTTCCAGCTATTTCAGAAGACACCCACCAGCAAATCTGCTATAGAAAGAAACTACTGGTTGCTTACTGCAAATTGGATTGAGACCCAAAATAGTTCATTTCACCTGTTTTGTGGGTACAACTAGTGTAAGAGACACTGTTAGCAAATCTGCCATAGAAACAAAATCTATTTCTAATATTCTCTGCTTGCTGCAAATTATTGGGAGTCGAAAGAAAACTTTATTTTTCCAGTGTTTGAAGCAGAGTTCTTTCATTACAGACCATTAAAAATCTCCCATAGAAACAAATTATTTCAAATACCGGTTGGATCCTTGAAAATTTTATTGAGCTGTCAAAGAGGTGATTTTTGCTGTTTTGGGAGTACAGCTAGTGCAGAAGACACCATTAGGAAATCTCCTATAGAAAGAACTTTCAAATACTGGTTGCTTGCTGCAGATTATTTGCATCAAAGGAAATTTCATTTTTCCACTTTTGGGGGTAGAGTTCTTGCATAACAGACCGTTACCCAATCTCCTATAGAAAGAAATGTATTTGAAATTCTGATTGGTTGTTGAAAATGATACTGAGTGGAGAAAAGTTCATTTTGTCAGTTTTGGGAGTTCAGTAATTGCATAATGTACCGTTTCCAAATATATACAAGAAATATATTTTATGTTAAATATTTTTTATTGGGCATCAATAACATAAAGTCAACATGAGTATAGCAATGAAAATTACATCAATATTACATGACCTGTTTATGTAGTACAGATTATAGAATTTGACAATATGACTAACAGCAACTTGGGTACAAAACTGTATATGAATGTCCTATCACCATTTTCTTACATTAACCTCCAAAACCTAACACAAATAAAATATATGCTCTTATGTTAAATTTGTGGAAAGCCCAATAACAAAATCCCTGAGCTCTGTCACCTCATAAGATGGTATGGGTGTGGTTCGTGAATGTGGGGTGGATAATTTGCAAAATTGTTTCTGTATCCTACCCAAAAATGGCGCGGTGTAGCGCATTCCTTATGTTTGTTTAAGCGTGTATTTTTTTTGTGGCATTTCAAAAGGTAAGAGCGATCCATCTGAAACATGTTTTCCAAAATTAAAAAAACAACTTTTTAAACGTTTGCTCACAAATGCACCCATGATCCTTGGCAGACGTGCGGCACTCCGGACCCCCAGGATCTCCCCCTTGCTCGTCACTCAAATAGGCTCATCGCCCAACAGAACCCGTTCTAATACCATGGGGGTAGGAAGCTTCCCTTTGATGCTTGCTGGAACCTTTTGGGCCAAGATGGTAATAAAGTTCCCCCATATTTCAAAAGAATTTCCCTGTGTGTGTCTTTTTTTTTATCGGTGCCTCCGCCCAACCCAAACTTCTTTACATATGTGTTTTTCAAAGGGGAAAAAATTTTTAAAGGGGTTGGGGCCCCGGGTTGACCCCACCTCTGCAAGTAGTCTTCACTCCCCCCGTGACAAAATATGAAACAGTTTTTGCTCCCCAAATTGAGGGGGTTATCGCTGTGTAAATGTGCCCCGAATAGCCAGGGGGGATTTAAAAGGGTAATATTTTGGAGATGTTTCTCTTTGAAGGGGGCCCACCCCTTCCAAAAACTGCGGGATAATGGCAATCCCATGGCAGGGGAATAAATCAGCCCCTTCATTGGCTTTTAAAGCAGTTATCCCTTCAAATATGCCCATTTGAATCCCCTTGTGGGTGTGAAAATGCTTTTGGTTAGAGCTGTAAAGTATTTTTAGAATCTACTTGATGTAAAAAATTTCCTATTTTTTGAATGCCTTAGTAAGGGTGTTTTGTCTAGACTGGGATCATCCCCCACTCCCTTTGTTTTTCCATATTTGAAGCACTGAGAGCTATTGGGGCGTGGATAAAATGATACTGGTGGGAGGTAATTCCCTTTTTAGAAGTGCTATAAGACATCTGTTTCCGTATCGCAGAAATATATTTAAAATAGTGGTTGGTTGGTGAAAATTATTCTGAGTGGAGAAAAGTTAATTTTGGAGGTGAAATACCCTTTTAAATTTTTACCCGTGTGTTTTTTCTACAGATATATATCCGGAAATAGGTTCTCTCCCGTTGCTAAATCTTTCTCAACCCAAAAAAATGTAGTTCTGCCAGATTTTAAAACCACATAACCCAAATATACGGGGCGTTATTGTGATCCCCCGTTTTCAGTAAAATCATTGCTGTTCACATTTGTGGATTAAACAAGGAAAAACCCGTTTAAAACTGTTTTCCATCGGTTGTGGGAACTAATGCATGAACATAAATCTATTAATTGTCAAACAGAAAAAAATAACGGGAAAAAAAAATAATGCTTTAGGGTCTGTTCACAAAATGGATTATATGTAACAGTTCCACAGCACACGAAGGAAAGAGCAGGGGTTGTAATTTGCAGAAATCTTTATATCAATCAAGTGGTTTTGGTTACATAGATCTTAGGTGCAGAATATCAGTTCCATACATAAATTTACATATTTGTACAGATTTAAACATGGTATTTACATATTATGAGTTAACATAATTCTGGCGTAGTTCTATTTAATGCCACGGTGTAAAGTGATCGTTTTTATAGACGTTTCGGTTATAATTAACCTTTTTCAATAGGATCGCTGTAAGAGAACATAGAATATAGTGAGACAAACAAATAACATATAAACTGAGTAGGAAGAAACAGTGAGAAAATCAGGATATACAGAGAGGAGAAATGCAGATAGAGGAAATGGGATAAAATGCGAGAAGAGAGGAGGAAAAAAAGGAAGAGAAAAGGAGAAGTAATAGACAAAAGAAAAGAGAAAAAAGGAAAAAGAAAACCCAGGAGGAGATGTCGGACAATGTGAGAACGAAAAACTGAAAAGGAAACACAGAGAAATGAGTAAAGAGGAATAGAGGGCAAAAAGGAAGGGCTGTTGCTTACCAAAACAGGCCGATAGTAAAGAAAATATGTGAAATTCTGTAAACTTGGAGCTAGAAGGGATGTATGGAATGCATCCTCTATTCCTCTTTACTCATTTCTCTGTGTTTCCTTTTCAGTTTTTCGTTCTTACATTGTCCGACATCTCCTCCTGGGTTTTCTTTTTCCTTTTTTCTCTTTTCTTTTGTCTATTACGTCTCCTTTTCTCTTCCTTTTTTCCTCCTCTCTTCTCGCATTTTATCCCTTTTCCTCTATCTGCATTTCTCCTCTCTGTATATCCTGATTTTCTCACTGTTTCTAAATACTCAGTTTATATGTTATTTGTTTGTCTCACTATATTCTATGTTCTCTTACAGCGATCCTATTGAAAAAGGTTAATTAAACATCTATAAAAACTATCACTTTACACCGTGGCATTAAACATAACCACGCCAGAATTATGTTAACTCATAATATGTAAATACCATGTTTAATTCTGTACAAATATGTAAATTTATGTATGGAACTGATATTTTGCACCTAAGATCTATGTAACCAAAACCACTTGATTGATATAAAGATTTCTGCAAATTACAACCCCTGCTCTTGCCTTTGTGTGCTGTGGAATTGTTATATATACTTATTTGGGGAGCTGCAATACTCCTTTCCACAAGCACCTATCTACTATACCATAGTGCTTGACATTATATATTTTATTCACAAAATGGATTGAGACAATCTGACACGATTCTGTGTCAAAATCAACATCCTATTCATTTCAATTCTCAGTGGATTTCCAGTCCCTGATCATATCGGATAGCCCACTGAAATAAGGCTATTCCAAAAATGTGACCAAATCTGCATTCCCAGTCTGAAACCCGCACAAAAATGTGTAAATGGATACTGTATCAGATTTTTCTGTATGGAGAAAAAAAAGGTAAAAAACAAACCATGTGTGAATTTACCCTTATTCTTACTCTACATTGGTGAATAACTTAAGAAGTTTTAGGAAAATAAAACAAGTCTGTTAGATATACGCATGTGGTTCTTTGTGCACACTTTGTCCCACCAAAAATGCAAGTTTATGCACATACTGGCAAGGTGCAGGAACTCTGATCACTCCAGGCCAATTGTAGTAAAGGTGGCACATCTTGTAAGTCAGTCTTTGCAAATAGTCTGGTATCACTGCACCAGTGTCCTATACAACATTGTAGTGAGTAGGAGAAACTGTGCCACGTCTCACCGACTGACTGATTATAAAGTAGTCATACCACTCAGGTCTGGTCACTTCCATATCGATAATGGTCCCTGGAGGTGGATTCTGGAGTTTTCCATTCACATGAGCAAAGAAGCTTGCGCTAATCCGTTTCTTTAAGACAATAACGGATAGATTGGGACTATAGTCTTTGCCTGTAGCTCTTATTCAATCCACAAATTGTTCAACCTCATAAGTTGCCAGAAGCTCCCAGGGGAAGAGGGGATGATCCTTTATCGGCATAAGAGGACCAGTCAGATTCAACAAGGTGTCTTGGGACTGAACTTTCCGTAGGATAGTTATAGTATGTGACGTACTAAAAGATACATTTTTTTGGATCAAGGAAGATAGAGTCAGAAGACCAAGGAACAGAATTTAAGGACCAAGGTGTTAAGGATGACATTAAAAATGTATCCATATGTCCAGACCTAAGGAGTTAATTCTCTGGTAACTTTCCCCTTTTGAGTTTAAGATGACTTGTACCCTAGAAATCTGTTTAATCACAGATTGCTAGTGAACTTTGGTGTGACAAATAAAACAATAAAAGCTAATACATGATACCTCAATGAACAACTAATCAGTAAAGTAATAAAATGCTACCTTCAATAAAACCCTAATAACTGTTAGTTTCGATAAAAGAATAAGAACATGTTGACCTCTACTAATTCCTAATAAGGCCATGTTTCCGGACTAACTTTGTACCTAAATCAAGTGATGTGTTCTTAAATCTGATGTCATGCTTATGTAAATCAAAGGAACACCCTCTATGAATGGGGTATAAATACAGGATGCTTTAACTAATAAATTATGCATTTGGTCTCAGAGAACTCTGTCTTCTGCGTCATTTTGCATCACGACCCGGGTCTCCCAACTAATCTGGCAACCATCCAATATACCTGAAGGTCCCCTTGAAAGACCAACTTAACAAAGGATAATAAGTCTGGGCAATTATTATTATTATTTATTTTGGAGCGCCCTTGATTCCAGGGCGCTGTACATTTCAGGCGGGTACATAAATAACATTGGTCAAACCATTACACAGTGACAATAAGTGACTAACAACTGGTACAGAGGGAGAGCGGTCCCTGCCCGTGAGGGCTTACAATCTACAGGGAAGGGGTGAATAGACAGAAGGTGAGGGGCAGACATGTTTGTGGGGCGGAGCAGTGCAACACGGTTAATGTTGGTTATAGGCAATCCTGAAGAGGTAGGTTTTCAGGTCACGTTATGTGACCCATAATGAACTAGGTCCAGGAACCTATGGTAAACTGCGGCCAGATAATATACCGTGTGACCATAGTGGAGTTTGGAGTGTGACTGAGGTTGTGGACAGGTGTCTTTTATACTGATAACAAGTTCTAACAGGTGCTATTACTACAGCTAATGAATGGAGGACAGAGGAGCCTCTTAAAGAAGTTGTTCCAGGTCTGTGAGAGACAGAAATCTTGCTTGTAGACTCTCATTGACTTTTGTTTGTAGGTGATCAAATACTTATTTTCCAACATAATTTGCAAATAAATTCTTTCCAAGTCAGACAATGTGATTTTCTGGATTTGTTCTCTCATTTTGTCTCTCATAGTTGAGGTCGACCTATGATGTCAATTACAAGCCTCTCATATCTTTTGTAAGTGGGAGAACTTGCACAGTTTGAGGCTGACTAAATACTTTTTCCCCCCACTGTAGTCTGCAGTCCGGAAAATCAACGCCTCCCTTGTCCTTGGGTCTGCATAATGTCCTTGGATTGGTGTGTACTGCTCTTTATATTAAACAATTTCTATTAGAGTCTCTCAACTGCCATATTAACTCCATAAAACGGCACTGGAGCTTATGCCAGAAAAAAGAGCGACTAAAGATGGGAATGGTCTTCAGGAGATAGAGGTATTTTGGAAGGCGGGACATCTTAATGACATTCATCCTACCAAACCATGAGAAGGTTTTAAGGCTCCAAGCTTGTAAGGTTTGATTAAATTGGGAGAGTAAAGGGAGAAAGTTAAAGGGGTCGTCTCACTACAAGGATTGCTTTTTATATTAAAGATTTTGCAAAAAACAAGTCACTTTGCAATGTATGTCCATTAACAGTGTCCTACCTATTCCTAGATATCCCTCGTGTACGGCTGCATCAGCTCCTCGGGTTTCGCTATAGCTACGGGACCTGTGTGATTTCTCCTGATAGGCTGCCAGCACGGCCCACTATGGGCTACAGCCCCTGTCCTATCTTCCCTGATAGGATGCCGCACGGGTTCACTATAGCTACAGACCTGTGTTTCTCTCCTGATAGGCTGCAGCACTGGTCACTATAGCTACAGACCTGTGTGATCTCTCCTGATAGGCTGCCAGCACTGGTCGCTATAGCTACAGACCTGTTTGATCTATCCTGATAGGCTACTAGCACTGGTTGCTATAGCTACAGACTTGGCTTCTACTGCAGCCTAGTTGAAGCCAGTAAACACACACTTGAATTCAAAGTGAAATGAAGAAAACAGGACTGAGGTGAGATGAATCAATGTAGTGAAAGAACCCCTTTGAGATCAAATAGGCAAGATAAATTGGATGAGATTTTGGTCCCCAGATATTAAATTGCATGGAACGGCCAAGAATATGGAAAGACTATCTTAAGAGAAGAGACTATTGAAGGGTCTAAAGAAATATTAAGAGCTTCTGATTTAGACAAATTTATTCTGTAGTTAGACCAAACACCGAACCGTTTCAATTCCAGCCTTAAAAATGGAAGGGAGACTTTAAGGTTTGTTCATTCGAGAATTTAAATGTTCTGCTTATGCAGATGATGTTTTGATCTGTCTCCAATGTAATGTCTCTAATGTCCAGTTGATGCGGATCGAATGTAGGAGTTATTCCATTATGTCGTGTACCATTATGTATCATGAACTGTTCATATAGAGAACCATTGATCTTAGGCTTAGGGAGATTGATATAATGCTAGAATTTTGGAGGTGAAAGAAGGAACCAGACCTAAATGGGAGAGGGTTTGTGTTAAAGAAGGCCATGAAATTCTGTCAAAGGCCTTTTTGGCGTCTAATGAAAGAATCATCAGTGGGGATTTGTGGGCTTGGGCAAATCTAAATATCTAGCGTTTTAGGTTTGTTGTCCCAGCTCAAGGGTGCCAGTAGGGCAGTACTCCTGTCAGGGGCAATATTCAAAAAGGGGCCCACTGATATGTTAAAAAATAGCAACTAGTAATGGGTGGGGGCCCCACTTGATTTGGCTGTATGCGGCCCTGAAGCGGCTAATAGATAACTTATTGCAGCCCTGCCCGTGCTTCTCCCTCAGGCACAAAACCAACCTGGTCTAGGTGCACCAGATCTGAGAGATGTGGATTGAGACGATTTGCTAATAATCTTACATAGATTTTGATGTGTACATTTAATAATGAGATAAGTCTATAACTCCCACATAAATTGGGGTCCCTGGTTTAGGGATAACGGTTATGTATGTCTGGGAGTAATATGGGGGAAAATAAAAAATGAAGGAAATACCATTAAAAGCTATCAATAGGTAAGAGTTGAGAGGACAATATTTTGAAAAATTGGGCTGAAAAGCCACCAGGACCCGGACTCTTGCCCCCTGATAGATCTTGAATAACAAGCTCTAATTCATTGAGATAAAGATTGTTTTGGGATGGGCTTCTATTGGGTAAATTATGGAGATCAGAACAGGAGTTAAATGCACCCACAATATCAGGAGTAGTATACAATAGACCCCCCCGGAGGAAAACTTAACGCACAGAATGAAAGAATGGGAGATCCTCTCTCAAGTGGCCTTTGCCAGAAGACACCCATTTTTATTACCGTGCTCATAGAATTTGCTAGGGTAAGACTGCAGACACTTGTCCCAAGTGGCCTTAAGGAGGCATTTTGCCTCTAACCTTGCTAATTACAGATCTCTCAAAACCAGGGCGTAAAGGGTCTGCTTGGGAAGCAATTCTAAGGCCGCAATCTTCAGAAGGGCCAGGGCAAAAGAATGGGCTTTTTCAATCTGCTGCCATATTTAACCCCTTCCCGACATTGGACGTATGCATATGTTCTGGCGATCGTGCAGGCTCACAGGCGAGTTGGCCGCATGCCACATCACCTCCGGCCGGAGTGAGCTCCGGCCACAGGAGATTAACGCTACATTATCATGACCTGTCATGGTCGTGATAATAAAACCGCAGGCAGGAGGAGTGAGCTCCTGCTGCCTACTATTGGTGCAGTAACAGCGCTCTGCGCCGCTACTGGTCTCCTTACCCGACTCCCAGGATGATTTCTGGTTACATCACCATGCCCACAATCTGACGATTGCTGTTACAGATCCCCACTGGGGAAAAGTGAAAAAATGTGAAAAAGTAAAAAAAAAGTATAACACAAACACAATAAATAAAATAAAAAACCCGCCCATCGCCCTTTTCCCCTTTACAAACGGCCATCGCCCCAAAAAGATCAAAAATAAATAAAGTACCCATATTTGGTATCGCTGCATGCGAAAACGACCTGCCCAAATAAATCTGTCATGTTAATTAACCCGTAGGGTGAACGCCATAAAAACCAAAAAACAGTCACAGAATTGCGATTTTTGTTCATCCCGCAGCACATAAAATGGAATAAAAAGTGATTAAAAACTCGTCAGTTCATCCTGCAAAAAAATGTCCTTACACAGCTCTGTATACGGAAAAGTAAAAAAGTTATGGCTCTCAGAAGACAGTGATGCATAAACATTATTTAACACAATAAAACATTTTTTTAAGTGCTTCAAATTAAAAAAATATATATATAAATTGGGTATCGCCGGAATCATACCAACCGAGAGTGTAAAACTAACTGGTCATGGATACTGCATGGTGAGCACTGTTAAAATAAAAATAAAAAACACTACTAGGATTGCAGTATTTTCTTCACCCTGCCTTCCAAAAAATGGATTTAAAAACTGATCAAAAAGTCTTGTTCTCTCAAAAATAATACCAGTAAAAATGTCAACTCATTCCAAAAAAAAACAAGCCCCATACACAGCTCCATACACAGAAAAATAGAAAAGTTATGGCTGTCAGACTGCGGTGATGCAAAAACGTGTTTTCCTTAATGAATAAAAGTGTTTTTATGTAAAAGCAGTAAACATAAAAAAAATACACATTTGGTATCACTGTAATCATATCGACCTGCTGAGTAAAGCTAGCATGTCATTTATACCGCACGGTGACCACGGTAAAAAAATAAAAATAAAAAACACTACCAGGAATGCTGTATTTTGTTCAAAATGCCTCACAAAAACCTAAATAAAAAGTGAACAAAGCATCATAAGCACCCCATAATGGTACTAATCAAAACGTCACCTCATCCAGCAAAAAACAAGCCCATAATCAGCTCCATATACAGAAAAATGAAAAAGTTATGACTGTCAGAATAGGAAAACATAAAAACACAATTTTTTATAAACTCATTTCTTTTGTGTAAAAGTAATAAAACATAAAAAACTATATAAAATCTCTATCAATGCAATTGCCCCGACCCCCGTAGTAAAGTTCTCCTGTCATTTACACTGCATGGCGAACATTGTAAAAATGAAGCCCAAAAAACAATGTGGGAACTGCGTTTCCCCCCCATTTTCATGGCCCAATACTAAAAAAAACTATGGAACACCTGTGGACCCAAAATGCACAATACACCCCTAGATGAGATCCCTGAGGAGTGTGGAATCCAAAATGGGGCGACTTCTGGAAGGTTTCACCTGTTCTGGTACTTTGGGGGCTTTGCAGATGCAACATGGCCCCACCAAAATCTGCTTTCCAAAATTCAAATAGCATTCCCTCCCTTGTACGCCCTGCCATGTGCCAACAGCAGTTTACACCCACATGTAGGGTATTGCCGAACTTGGAAGAAATTGCGTAACAAATTTTGTGGTGCTTTTTTCCTTGTAAAAATTCAACATTTTAAAGTAAAAATTGCAAATTGTTGGAAAAAATATTTTTTCATTTTTACAGCCTAACGCTAAAAAAAATTTGTGAAACACGTGTTGGGTCGATGTACTCACTGCACCTCTGGATATATTCCTTAAGAGGTGTAGTTCCCAATATGGGGTATTTTTAGGGGTGTTTACTAAGTTTTAGCCCCTTAGGGCGTCCGCAAACCTGAAATGGCGCCTAAATAAAATCGTAATGAAAATGAGACCCCAGAGTCCAGTAGGTGCTCCTCCTCCTCCTCCTCCTATTCTGGGGCTTGTGGTTGAGCCAAATAGTGTACTAGGGCCACATATGGGATATCTCTGAAAACGGAAGAAACTGGGGAATCAATATTAAGTTGCATTTCCCTGATCACATTTACCGTGTTCCTGCTGTGAATTCCTGTGAATAATGGATAAAAACTGAAAATGTGCAAAAAAAGTGAAATTTTTTAAATTTCACCTCCACTTGCTTTAATTCCTGTGAAACACCTAATGGGTTAATAAACTTCCTAAATGCTGTTTTGAATACTTTAGTTTCTTAGAGGAAGTCATTTTATGGAGGTATCTAACATACAGGTCATTCAAAGTCACGTTAGAACTGGACTGGTCCCTAAAAAAAATGTATATTGGATATTTTCTTGAAAATTTAAAAAATTACTACTAAATTCTAAGCCCTCTAATGTCGTAAATAAATAAAGACATTTAAAAAAAATGCTGCCACCCTACAGCTGACATATGGTAGATGCTGGTTATAAACTATTTTGAGTAGAATAACTATCTGTCTTACACGCAGAAGTTTTTGAAGTTTGAAATTGGTAAATTTTTCACGATACTTGGATATTTTTCACAAATAAACAAGCATTTTTTGGACCAACATTTCTGACTATCTTAAAGCCCAATGTGTCACGAGAAAACTATCTCTGAATCACATGGAAGATAAAAGTGTCAAAAATGTATTCCCACATAAAGTGATACATGGAATATTTAGAGAAGCCAAAACTGGCTCCGGCATTAAGGGGTAAATTAATACTCCTCTTAGTACGCCTTTGAAGGCTTCCCATTTATAAATTGGGGCAGTGGGATCATTAGCATGGTTAGAGAGGAAATGGCCGATAGTGGATCTGGTTTTAAGATCCCCTAAACAGACAACATCTGATAGCAGATTGCTTCAACCTCCACGAACCTACCTACCAAATCCAGTCCTCATGCCCCTGGTCATGTTTTCTGGCTTTTCCCCAGTATTGGCCAGGTGATTTTTAATTACTGTCATTTCAAATTTTGTGGGAGATCCTGAAAACATGACCTGTTGGTGGGTCCTGAGGACTGGAGTTGGGGGAACACTGGTGTATCGACTATAGGTAGCATGGGGATTGGAGTAAAAAACCATAACCTTTAATAACCTTTAATCGTGGCCGTCAACCATCACAGAGTTGAAGTTGAAAAAAGGCTTTTTTGACATTTTTAATGGCTGCAGAGGAGAGTGAAGAACGACGCGCTGGGTTGTCAAGAGTCGGATTTAAGGTTAAATTGAGGTCCCCACAAAATAGGACAGTACCTTGTAGGATCGGAGAGACTGTGTCAGTAAGAGATAAAAGAAAAGGGATTTGTCCTTGATTAGAGGTATAGACAAGTATGGTGACAATTTGACCATTGATAGAGTGAGAATAAGGTATCTGGCCTCAGTTTCCACAACACAATTCAGAACTTGATGAGGCAGGGATTTATGTATGGTTATCGCAACTCCTCTACTTTTAGAATACGGACAATTGGCAAAATGCCAGTGGGTATAAAACCTATCCTGTATCAGGGGAGCATGGCCTGGCTTAGAATGCGTCTCTTGAAAACAGATAATGTGTGTCTTCTGATGGTGGAAGTGGTGTCAAATTTTAGATCTTCTCATCTGCGTGTTGAGGTCCTTCACCTTAGAGGAGGCTATCGTAAAGTCTCCCATGATCTATCAAGAGAGATAGGACCTGAGCCAACGGGACAGAGTACGGCACTGCCACAAGGAGAGAGAGGAGGAAAAAAAGGGGGGGAGGAGAGAGCAAAAGAGAGGGGGGTCTAACTAGATCCAAGCAGATAAGCACTTAAAGGGGTTCACTCACTCCAGGGGTCACTGGTTTTTATGTTAAGGATCTTACAAAAACAAGTCACTTTGCAACATGTGTCCATTACCAGTGTCCTACCTCTTCTGAGATATTCCCTCTTGTATGGGCTGCATCAGCTCCTCAGGTCGCTATAACTACAGACCTGTGTGATCTCTCCCTGATAGGCTGCCAGTGCTGGCTGCTAAAAGCTACAGACCTGTGTGATCTCTCCTGATAGCTGCCAGCACGGCACTATAGCTAAGACCTGTGTGATCACTCCTGATAGGCTGCCAGTGCCTGGTCCCGCTATAGCTACAGACCTGTGTGATCTCTCCTGATAGGCTGCCCCGGCTGGTCACTATAGCTACAGAAACCCGTGGGGATCTCTCCTGATAGGCTGCAGCACTGGTCACTATAGCTTTCAGACCTGTGTGATCTCTCCTGATAGGCTGCCAAACACTGGTCACTTAGCTACAAACCTGTGTGATCCCCCCTGATAGGCTGCACAGCACTGGTCACTATAGCACAGACCTGTGTGATCTCTCCTGATAGGCTGCCAGCGCTGGTCACTATAGCTACAGTCCTGTGTGATCTCTCCTGATGAGCTGAACAGCACTGGTTCACTATAGCTACAGACCTGTGTGATCTCTCCTGATAGGCTGCCAGCACTGGTCATTTATAGCTATCCGGACCTCCAGTGTTTTTATTTTAATCTTCCTGATAGGCTGCCAGCACTGGTCACTATAGCTACAGACCTGTGTGATCTCTCCCGATAGGCTGCCAGCACTGGTCACTATAGCTACAAGAACCTGTGTGATCTCTCCTGATAGGCTGGCCAGCACTGGTCACTATAGCTACAGACCTGTGTGATCTCTCCTGATAGGGCTGCCAGCACTGGTCACTATAGCTACAGACCTGTGTGATCTCTCCTGATAGGCGGGTTGCTATAGCTACAGACCTGTGTGATCTCTCCTGATAGGCTGCCAGCACTGGTTGCTATAGCTACAGACCTGTTGTATCTCTCCTTGATTGGCTGCCAGCACTGGTGCTATAGCTACAGACCTGTTGTATCTCTCCTGATAGGCTGCAGCACTGGTTGCTATAGCTACAGACCTGTTGTATCTCTCCTGATAGGCTGCTAGCACTGGTCTATAGCTACAGACCTTGTGATCTCTCTTGATAGGCTGCAGCACTGGTCACTATAGCTACAGACCTGTGTGATCTCTCTTGATAGGCTGCTAGCACTGGTTACTATAGCTACAGACCTGTGTGATCTCTCTTGATAGGCTGCCAGCACTGGTCACTATAGCTACAGACCTGGCTTTTACTGCAGCCTAGTGGAAGCCAGGAAACACGCCCCTGAATTTAAAATGAAACCAAGAAAACAGGACTGAGGTAAGAGGACCCCTTTAACAGGCATACTATGGACCAGTGGGTGACCCAGAGGGGAGTACCGTACCTATTGGGGTACGAGGAAAGCAAATGTAGTAGGAAGCGGCTCCTCATCTAAAAATACAATAATAACCTGGCTAATGAGTTTGATAGTTAAAAATTAAAGAGTACCTATCTCCTCTATAAAAACACACACAAATTGATAGAAGATGAAATTATAAGACTTTTCTCAAATACATGTCATTAGCAGTCCAGAGGATTTCCCTCCGTTTTACAGGGAAACAGGTTTTACTTTCACTTTGTAACTCAGGAGATCCTTATCAGTCTGTTGGGAGATGCCAACTGTGCAGGGGATGCTGGGGGCATAGCTGCTTGTATAGGGTCATCTGAGTCTCACTACATACAGTACAGCAGGCACAGCACACTAAGGCTAAGTCTACACTGCAGTAGACAAAAAATGACCTGAAAGCCAAATACAAAAATCTGAGTTTTCTGTCCACTGCCTGTCAAAAGCAGCTGAAAAAACGGCCGTTTATTGTTGCAATTTGCATTTTTTGACGCGGTTTTTACCCGCATTTTTACTTGTCTTCAAGTCTGGTTTTCAATGTATGCATAACTTAAGCCATTGGATGTAACTCCACCCTACAAAAGGGGATATAAAGCACATTATTGCATTTATATGTCATCTTGTAGTCATTTTACGGATTTTGGCGCTAATAAATTTATCTCCTAAATCTGTAAGAAAAAAGGATTTTTAGCGACAAAAGCGAAATAACTTTAATAGCGCCAAAATCTGTAAAAAACTTATTTTAGCGACAAAAAAATGTAAAAAACATATTTTTAGCAATAAAAGCGAGAACTGTAATTGCGGCAAAATCTGAAAAAAGTATTTTTATCAACAATAGGGAGATAACTTTAATAGCTCCAAAATCTGTAAAAAAACAAAAAAAACATTTTAGTGCCAAAATCCGTAAAAAAATTTATTTTTAGCGTCACAAGCGAAATAACTTTATTAGCAACAAAATCTTCCAAGAAAAAGATTATAGCGCCAAAATCCTAAAAAAAAAAAAGTATATTTAGCATCATTAGAGCAAAAATCTTGAATTGCGCAAAAAAAGTTAGCGAAAAAAATATGATCACTTTATTACAAACGGTACAAACGAGGACATATTAAACACTTGTATGCAGAATTGAAAAAAAGTATAAACGGTAACACCCACTATAGGAGGGACTAATCTCCTGGAAGGGTTTTCATTGAAAAATTCCGGAAAATAAACATCCGGCGCTTTCCATAGACTCCTGTAGTAAATTTTCTGCCCTTCTCTGGCGTTTTTTAGAGAATGTTACAAAAGACGACCAGTGAAAAAACAAGCAGAAAAAAGCTCAGTGTAGACAGCGAGAGGGTTTTACAATAGAGTCTATGGGAGATGATTACAGTCGTTTTTTAAGTGTTTTTAGAAAACGAAAAACGCTGAAAAAATTTACTTTTTTTCTGTGCAGTGGAGACAGAGCCTAAGGAAACAGTGTGACAGAGTTTACCAGTTGCTTCAGCCTTCTCCTCCATAGAATATGGGCATTTATTACAATGCTGCTGGTGAGCACATGATGAGGATTTACAGGCTCCCCCCTGCACTGTGGACTCTCCCAGCTCAGGAACTTACAACTGTCATCACAGTGATCCATCAAGCTGTCATGTGCCGACTTGGCCCGACTTCAGAGCTGTCTTAAAGGGCCAGCACTTTTTTTTAAAAAACTGAAATACAGGTGAAATGCTTTGGTTTTCCTAGTGAAGCTTATTTGAGAAAGTGTCTGTATTTTAGTCTCCTGTTACTTCATGAGGCTTGTCTGAAGGTGATAGGTCCTCTTTAAGATGAAAACAATGGAAACTGTTGCAGAGAAAGATTGCTAGGTAAATTGCATTATCACAAAGGTATCAAGTACAAGCAGAAAAAACAACGGAGGAATTGTATAATAAGTCTGGCACGACCAAAAGACACAGACACAAAAAATACTCAAGTTTCAGGAAGAGAGGATGCTGGTGGCTCTTGAGTAGATGCTGGAGGAGATTTTGAAGGTCATGTGTCGCAATGTCTGGACTTTCTTGGAGGTAGACTTCTTCCATCATCCGATGGTGCCTCTCTGGAATCAAGTCTCTTTAAGTGCCTGAAAGGGGGAGAGGTGATGGTGGGCCATTCTGAGAGAGAGACGTTTGGAGCATGAAGGACCTGCAAAAAAGAGGGAAGATCTTCTGGCAAGCTCATTGAAAAAGTACAGTCACCTTTACGGGTGATAAGTACAAATGGGTAACCCCAATGGTATGGAATGTTCCTTTTCTTGAGGATACTGAGGATTGGTTTGAGCATATCTCTTACAGCCAGTGTACGGCAAGACAGGTCAGGAAGAATCTGAAGATGTGCATCTTTGTAGATCAAAGAACGTCTCATTCTAGACTTTTGTAGAATCTCATCTTTCTCCCCATCAAAGTGAATACGACAGATGACGTCCCTAATTTGTAGAGGATCCGCACTTTGTGGTTGGAGGGCTCTATGGGCTCTATCGATCTCGACATACGTCTCTGGGGGACGTTCAAGTAAGTCACTGAAGATGTGAGAGAGGACGAAGAACAAGTCACTAGATGGTACAGACTCTAGTAAACCTCTCATCCGCAAGTTGTTCTTCCTATTCCTGTTTTTGATGCCGTTCAAGTGTTGTTGCAGCGTAAGGAACTGTTCAGAATGCTGTAGCTACGACAGTGAAGAAGAAGTGGAGTTGATAGGTTCTTCCTTTTGGAGATCGTCTAGTTGCTGAGTGAAACCCAATTGTTATGGCTCCAGACCCCGGACGCCTGGGCCTGCTACCACCTCTATCAGATATAGATACAATAAGTAAGTATCCACACAAGACAGGGTGTGCGCTTGATCAAAGAAGAACTTCTTTATTATTACAGCAGTGAGTTTATATAACTTTGGTTATAAGCCGTGAGTGACATGCGCAGTCAGCCGGAGCACATAGTGATACTTTTACAGCTTACATTGCAAGGTTATAGATAACATACACAGCTAAGTTCTGTTACAATTTCAAGGTCCTGCAGCATAAGCGAGAGTCCACAAATTGTATCTTGTGTCGGTCAGGAAAAGAATTTCTTGCTTTGATAGAGTCTTGCATCCAGGATAAGGTATCAACCTTGGTAGATAATAGAGAGAGCTCTGTGTGGAATGCGGCAAATTCCTGTTTACACTCATCTAGGAGTTGGCGGCCTAAGGTTGAGATGTCAGATCTCGTTGGTAGAGATTGGGTTAAGACCTTCAGATCCACAGTAGTTTCTTGTCCCCAAGCGGTGGATGGAATGCAGATGGCGAAGATAATGTTGAGTTTTCGTCAGTTCTTGATGGTGGCCTAGAATCTGCTTGAAAGTGAAGAGTAAGAATAGGAGGTGAATTATCCAGACCGCTGCAGAAGCTGGAACCAGTATCTGCCAGACCAGGTGGTTTAATCTCTAGCTGGACAGGAGAGGCTGGAGCAGACGAGGCACGATATTAAAAGCCAGAGCATAGGCCTTCCAGGGGAATAGTGATGTGGATCAGGAGAGAGTGCACCCCAAGATGACCCAGTGGACCATACAGGAGAGACTCTCTGGCTTTGCATTTGAGGACAATATGCAAGATCTTGACATGACTTAAGGTAGAAGGGAAAAGATGAAGCTGTCCTGTGGAATGATTCTGCACATGCAGGCCCTGGGGGGGGATGCATGGTGATAGCAGATGACCCTTTAGCAGGATGATGGAGGCTATGTGAAATAGAAGCCTGAGAGGGTGACACTGGTTGGATTGGTCCAGAGAGAGGCGTGGAAGCTGAAGGAGTTGCATCACCCTTGGTTGAGGATCTGACCAGGATAAGTGAACCCACAGATGTTGTGGGTATTTGGGGAGCAGCAGGGGAGATCATATTTGGTGACACCAAGATAACGAAGGCGGCAGAGGGCACCGTAGCCTTATATATGGCTGAAGATATAGCTGGCCCTTCAGTGGTCAAGCACATGGGCAGCTATTGTGAGGAGAAAGGTGGTGATGCTGTAACCACTGTAGCCCTTTGTGGCCCTGTGAGTGCTACCTGCGAGGGTGTCAATGCTGCTGAGACTCTTCCATTAAAGGGCAGTGCTGCAGCAGCATGGAGACCTGCTGGGCCTGGTAGTGGAGTGGCAGCGGGACACTTAGAGAGGGAAGTAATTGGAGTTAAAGGGGTTTTGCTACGATGTAATGTTGACGTGGGATCCTCCAAAATGGGTATTTAATCACTGTTCTAAATATATGTGATTACAAAAAGTGAAGCCTGTGAGAGCTGCAGCATTGCTCCGTCCCCCTTAGTTTCCTGAAAGTTTACATTAGACACGACCAAGACACTGAAAGGAGCTGATCTGGCCGCGCTTGCGTGTTTGCACTTCTTATCTGATGACAGGGAACATGAAGGACCTTGTAAGGGGCTGGGGAGAAAGTGCAGTATATGACGCTGTCTGCTGTATAGAGAATCCACTGGTTGTAATGTTATTATTGGGTCAACTTTTGAGATGCTCCCTGCTTCCTCGCTCTCTGTTCACCCCCTTCCTCTCACCCCTGCAGCCGTTCATGACTCAGCATGCTTTGTTTATATTCTTCCCTGAGCAGATAAGAGGTAAGGAACTCACTTCATGGCAAAACCCCTTTAAGCAGCTGTCTGTTACTGTGGCAATCAGTTGAGGTGCCTGCTATAGCCGGGATGCTAACTTGGTGTCAGTGTTACCTCCATCCTGTTGCAGAGGTGATGCATTGGGCTGGGTGAAGGCAGGAGCAGGATCTGAAGAGATGGCGGGAGGAGGTGCATCTCGGTCTCCGTGGACCTGTCCAAAGGTATTACTGATGGCTGGGAGATCTTCGGCAGCCTTGGTGCTCAGGGCAGTGGATGTGATGTCTGGGTCGCGGTGCAGGCGTCCCGATCTAGTTGTTGGCTCACCAGATAGAGGTGTGGGAGCTGCGGCCTTGGTGACAGTATGTGCCATTATAGAAGATGCAGGGCGGGATAGTGAGGGCTGCAGTGACCTCTGAGCCTTCTTCATTGTTCACCAGGCACAGCTCTGTATTTTTTTTTTTAAATATATTTTTTATTGGTTTTCAAAAGAAGTTACATAGAAATAAACAATTGTGGTATAAGCATCATGATGACACAATGAAGAAAGATTCTCCTCATCCTGGAATGGCCTCATCCTTCAAATATGTGAACTGTAATGAATTATTAACTGATTAGAAACCTAATGAGACCATTATGCCGAGTTTTACTTTACCCGAACACCCAGCTCCACGTATTGTAACCAGCTTTAAGGGGGTAAGCTGTGCAGTCTGGCAAAGGATTGAATTCCCGCACACTTCATCATTTTCACACGGAGCTAATTACTCTTCTACTCCACTGGGTCATCACAGGTCAAATTAAAGCTAACAATCTCATAATAAGAAAAGGGGAAACCACAGAAACAGTAAAAATAACCAACACAACAATTTCACCAGGTGCATATGACTTATAGATGACGTATGGTCTGAGCTTCGGTCATGAAGACTTGTTTCTTGCTAATTTGGGCCATTCCTCTACTTCCCCAGGACTCTTGGCAGGAGCTCCCCGCACCCTATACTCTGAGAACCCCCAGGGATCTGACCAATTCATCCTCCATATACTATGCTTAAATGGGATACTAGAGCTCTGATTTCCTCCTTATCCAAAAATGCTTCAATTAAAGGTCTCCATTTTCTGTTTGGGCTATTTAGTTCATTTCGGTCTCTATTCGATCCATGAGTAAATAGCGCTTTACTTGAGACAGAACTTCCTTTACTCTGGGTGTCTCACGTTCTAACCACCTATTTAATAAACACCTCTTTGCAGCTAATAAGAAAATATGCAGCAAACTATGGTGTTTTATCTCTTTGACTAGGTCATGGAATAACAGCACCTCAGGTGAGAGGGGGAGAGCGAGTTCCCTTGTATTATTAAGAACTGAGATCAGCTCGCTCCAGAAGGTCTGGGTTTTAGAACAGAACTGCATACTATGAATCATATCAGTTTTTGGTTGCTCACATTTAGAGAAAACTAGAATATGATTAGGGGCTAGATGGTGTGGAGGGATATTAAAGGGGTTGTGTCATTACATTAAATTGTCTTCAGAATAAGGGGACAGTGAAAATAAGCAACTTTGCAATTGGATGTCATTAGCAAAGCTGTCTTGTTTTCACTGTCTCCCTAATCTTCGTTTTGTGCAAATACAGTTCCCCAGTGCCGGTCGGATTCCTCCTCCTGTCCTGTCATTGGCTGACGGCTCTATTAATTTACATTCTGTCTGGCCCCCCAGTCGTATTCACGGGAGCACGCATTCCTGCCTCTCTCACTCAGAATAAGGGCCGGCAACATTTCACTCTGCACAGCCACTAGCTCCTCAGTGACACTGCAGCTGCTTCTACAATCAAAAAACAGCGGGAATTGTGCCTCGGTGCTCAAATGCTGCTGTGTGTAACATAGAAGGGAGACGGATCTGTGCTGCTCTGGATGAGTTCATAAAGACTGGATTCAACTGTAACAAACCCCAGCTGAGAGAGGAGAAGAGATCAGTGCCTGAGTTATAGAAGACTGTCTAGACTGAATGCAGGCCTGTGGTATGTAAACAGCTCTTACAAAATAAGACTGCATAGGGAGAGGAATGACAGCGCCATGTGGACTCAGCCTGAGAGGTGGGGGAAGAGCAGGGATGTGCTATCCCCTCCCACTGATCTCAAACAAACACTTAGACTCGGGAGCGAGCATGAACAGTGAAGGGGGGAATGATGTAATTCCCCTTCAGTTAAGAAACACCCAGCTGGGAGGAGAAAAAACGCCCCTGGATTTGAGGAGCTGAGAAACTGAAAATACAATGAAACAGTCGAACTGATGAAGCGATAAATCCCTTTTAAACCCGAATATGGCACGGTGCACAAATTTGAAGTCAGATTCTCGACACTTCTCATTTATGACCACTTTACAAACATTATTCCATCCTTTTAAAATAGAGGGTGGGGTGTCGGAGTCCGGGAAGACTTTCTCCCAGCTATAAAAGAGTCTGCCATCCCAGCTTCACAAATCCAATTCTCGTAGCTTACTATAAATTACCGACAGAGAGTGGTGGCTTGAGCTAGGTCCAAGGACCTCATCGAACAGATTTGGAGAGGCTTCCAACTCAAAGTGGAGTACTCTACTTCTCAAGAAACTCATCAAATGTTAAATGGGAGTCCGGCAGATGATATCCCTCCTTGAGCTCCAAAAATGGCATAAACTTGTTTCTATTGTTCTGTTGTTAGCATAGTAGATCTCCAGCTTTTACAACGCCCCTGTCCCACCACACAGATAAATGAACATTCCCCAGAGCCTGACGGAACTCTGGGTGTCCTAACACAGCCATGTGTTTGCTCAACATGGCCGGTAGTTTCAATAACTTCCGACATGTCTTCCATGTGGCTATCGTGTCTCTCATTAAAATAAAAGACCTAACGTTATTTGGGATGTTCGAATATTTAGTATGTAGGAGGGCAGTGAGGTTCTATGGTGCCACAAGGCACGCCTCTAGGTCAGTATTTGAGTGATAGGATGTTTGCTTCACCCAGTCAATGCAATGTGAGAAGAGGCAGGCCAGGTTGTATTTGCAGATGTCAGGGAGGTTCATACCCCCACATTTTCCAGGGAGCATAAGTTGTGACTATACTTGGTCTTTTGGCTGCCTATATAAATCTGGTGAAGCTAGATAGGAGCATTTTAACATCCAAATGCTTTAGCAAAAGTCGGATTGTCTGTAAGCTCTGTAATTTTGATAATGGTTCCAGCTCAGTTCCATTCACTTGAATAGGATGCAGCTACTTTAACCTGTTATAAGAAGGACGGCCATTGCCACCTGTACAGAGCTGCACCTGGTAATGGATCAGCAGACGAGTGAGGGAGCCAGACGCTGGTCTGAACTCTTAAGGCTCGGTCATCACTTCTGTAGTCCTGGGCATCCTTTTTGTGAGAAAATTTCACTAAGAGCTTCAATCCCAGTATCGTGAGAAATTTAGATAGACAACGTCTTCATGTCAATACTACACGGCCAAGTGCCACACCATAAAGCTTAACAAGTAGAGTGGTAGTGTCTCCAATGTATGATGACAATGATGTTAGAAAGGGACATAGAATATAATCAATATATAAACAGGCATTTTTGGCTATATTATTTATGCCATATACAATAGGTCTATATTAGGCAAAAAAAATTTCACCAGCGATTCCCCCATACTGGTTCTTTCCTCGCAATAGACTGTGTAGCAATCGGGATCTAACCAGCTCAGACCCATTCAACCCAGAAGGGGAACTGGTGGAAACCAGTTAAAGCCAACATCCTTTTAATGGTGCTGCTCACGAGGAAGGGTAAGAGAAAAATGTCAGGGGTACCAGGGATTCCGAACCAGTCTCCCACACTGGTTCTGGATGCACATTATGCTGTGTAGTATTGGTGATTCGACAAGGCCATGCCCATTCATCCCAGAAGGGGAACTGGCAGCAACCAGCTCAAGCCAACGTCTTTTTAAAGGTTCTGCTCATGAGGAAGGGTAAGAGAAAAATGTCAATGGTGCCAGGGATCCCAGCCAGTCTCCCACAATGGTTCTGGCCACACATTATACTGTGTAGCATTTGTGATCCAACAAGGCCAGGCCCATTCAACCCAGAAGGACAAAAGATGAACATCAGGTGGACATCAGCTCAAGCTAAGGTTCTTTTAATGGCGCTGCTCATGAGGAAGAGAAAACATCAGTGCTACCAGGGATTCCCATCTTGTCTCCCAGACTGTTACTGGCTGCAATTTCTGCTGTGGAGCACTTGTGATCTGACAAGGGCAAGCTCATCCACACCAGAATAGCAGTTGATGGAAACCAGCTCATGCCAACGACCTTTTAATGGTGCTGTTCATGAGGAAGGGTAAGAGAAAAATATCAATGGTACCAGGAATTCCCAGAAAGTCTTCCACACTGTTATTGGCCGCACCTTATACTGTGTAACATTTGTGATCCTACAAGGGCAACCCCATTCAACCCAGAAGGGAGGTTAATGGAAACCAGCTCAAACCAACATCCTTTTAATGGTGCTGCTCATGAGGAAGGGGGAAAAAAATGTCAGTGGTACCAGGGATTCCCACACTGGTACTGGTCGCACCTTTTGCTGTATAACATTTGCGATCCGACAAGGGCGGGCCCATTCAAACCAGAATGGCAATTGTTGGAAATCAGCTCAAGCCAACATGCTTCTAATGGTGCTGCTCATGAGGAAGGGTAAGAGAAAAAAGTCATTGGCACCAGTGATTTCCAGTCTCCCACACTGGCACTGGCTGCACCTATTGCTTTGTAGTATTTGTGACCAGGCAAGCCCAGACCCATTCAACCCAGAAGAGCGACTGGTTGAAACCAGTTCAGACCAATGTACTTTTAATGGTGCTGCTCATGAGGAAGGGAAATAGAAAAATGTCAATGTTATCCGGGATTCGAAGTCAGTCTCTCACACTGGTTATGGTCGCACATTATACTGTGTAGCATTTGTTATCCTAAAAAGCTGAGAACCATTCAACCCAGAAGGACATCCACTCAAGGCAACGTCCTTTTAATGGTGCTGCTTATGAGGAAGTGTAAGAGAAAAACGTCAACAGTACCAGGGATTCCCAGTCAGTCTCCCACACTAGTACTAGACACAACTTCTGCTGTGTAGCATTTGTGATCCGACAAGGGCAGGCCCATTCGCACCAGAAGGGCAGTTAGCAGAAACCAGCTTAAGCCAAAGTCCATTTGATAGTGCTGTTCATGAGGAAGGGTAAGAGAAGAAAATCAATGGTACCAGTGATTCCCAGCCAGTCTCCCACAATGTTACTGACCACACCTTTTGCTGTGTAACATTTGTGATCCCACAAGCCCAGACCCATTCAACCCACAAGGGAAACTGGTGGAAACCAGCTCAAGCCAATGTCCTTGTAATGAAGCAGCTCATGAGGAAGGGTAAAAGAAAAATGTCACTGGTACCAGGGATACCCAGCAAGTCTCCCACACTGGTTCTGGCCTCACATCATACTGTGTAGCATTTGTGATCCGACAAGATCAGACCCATTAAACTCACAATGGAAACTGGTGGAAGTCAGTTAAAGTCAATGTCCTTTTTTTTTTTTTTTTTAAATTCTTTTTATTCCGACTGCACATGGAAATTTACAATTCAACAGTGACATGGCACAAATCCATAATGTAAGATTGCAATCCAATCTTATCAATACATAACATAATATAAGCAGCTGGTAAACTAAAAAGTCAACGATATTACACTCATTGAAATTAACGTAAAGTCTCCATAGCAGACGATTTTTCATTCATTTTTAGGGAACTTTCCCTATCCCAACAACCTAACTAACTTTGCCTGGGCAACCTTCGCAAAGGCCAGGCAACTCAACTTTTCTGACAAGATCGGGTGCAGTTCGACCATCAAGGTGGTCCATCGATCGGTCGAAGTGCCTCCCAGCGCCCCTATCCAGATCCCCCTCACCCACCCGCCCCCCTTTCTATGTTTATCAGAGCAGGGAGCCTATCAGACAGAAGGTGTGTTCAGGACCATGGAAGTCCTGTGACATATCTAACCAGTAATATTATTGAGTATCATCCTCTGAGGATCAGAATATCAGCATATCTGAATATGGGGCCAGCTACATATCAATTACCATAGCTTCGAGAGTGGTCATTAACAAGTCGATCATTGGTGAGCTATTTTGGGTCCCCCCTCTCATCAGGTCCCCCAGCGGTCCTCTCCCTATCAGCTGCTGCTCCAAATACCAACCCGTCATCCCAAAACAGGCGTGTAGGGTTTGTTTCGCATTTGGTGGAAGATACGGTATGACTGGCCCCCACATGTGAAAAAAATTCCTGACTCGTTTCTCCTTATGTTGTATCGCCTCAATCCAGTCCATGCGCATCAAAAATAAACATTTCTCTAGGAATTGCTGGAAGGTCGGGCAGGTGGGTCGGAGCCACAGCTGAAGTATGGCTTTTCTGGCCGATGCAGCAAGCACATGCAAAAGACGAGTCTTTCTGTGTGTGTGCTCAGAAGTTATAGCCTCCCCACATCCAAAAAGCGCCCAAGCCGCGCCAGCCTTGAAATCTATGTCAAAGCATTCTTTTATACAACATATTATTGTCTCTCAATAACGTTGCAAATCCGGACATCCCCAGAGGCAATGATAGAGGTCTGCCCCAGAGGAACCACACTTAAAACAATTGCTAGATAAGTATTTTCTCATTTTAAATCCTTTAATTGGGGTCAAATATGCGTTGTGGATGACCTTAAGGTCCATTTTGATATATCTAGTAGAGGGTAAGTATTTATGTGAGAGGCGAACTGCTTCAAGGATACGTGTCGCGGTTAATTCCGGGTCTTTTTGTACCCATCTAGCCCTCTGTGAGGTGGAGTTTCCATAGTCAAGAGCATCTAGCACATAGCTATAGATGTGAGACAAGTGAGAGCGTCTAGTAGGGGGCGAGAGAACGATGCGATCAAAACTCGAATCCCACTCCGCTTCCCCTATGTGCCGCAGTGTAGCTGCACAATAACTACTGGCCTTTAAGAAGTTAAAAAAAGGGAATTTTCCCCCCGAGGGGAAAAGGGTTTCTGTATTTGCAAAAAATTGGAAACGGTTTTGCGTTTTTGGGGGGTTTTTAAACCCAAAGTGTTCCAAGAGCCAAATTCCCTCCCCTTTGCGTCTGGGGGAAAACCTCTTGTCGGTTTACCTTCCTGGAACCCCAGGTTTTCCTGGTCGGGCGAGAAAAAAATAGATTTGATTTGGGGACATTTTTTTTAAGGCCGGTTTTAAACCCCGGGGTTTTCCGATTGGCATCAGTAGAATGTTATTACAAGTTCCCCTGGGTTTCTTCTAAATTGGAATTTTTGTAAAAAATCCAAAAGGGGAAAAATTTTTTGAAGAAAAGGCGGTCCAAAGGCGCTGTTGGGGAAATACTTCGGAGGGGGGTTGGGGGCCCATTTCCTCCCATATATTGCCAAACCCGCCAAATTAAAATTTCCCTTATGTTGGGGAAACCCCCAGCCCGCCTTTTAATTTTTGGGCCCGGGGACAAAGTATTGTAGCGGGTTTCCAAGCTTTTTTTTTTCCCGGGCCCCATATAAAGGGTTTCTTTAGAAACCCGTTTATTTGCTTTTCTTTTTTTGGGGCGTAGATAGTTTCAACATTGAAAAAAATATAAAGTCTGGGAAATTTACAAATCTTGAAAAGGTTTGGGTTTTTCCCCAAAAAATTAATAGGCATTTGGGGGCCCATGATTTAAAATGTAGGGTCGCCGTGTCCCTTTTTATTAAATTGACTTGGTAAGGGCCCGGTTTTTGGCTAAAAACTTCCAAAAATTTCGTATAAAAAGGGTGCACCAGGTTTTCTGTTTTTTTAAGCCCAAGCAGGTCAAAGCTGGCCCTTTCAAGAGCAGGGCTTAAATTTTTGTCTACTTTAAATTTTTCATTTTTCCCGAAAGTTCCCCCTTGGGTTTTTTAAATGTTTTTTTACTTGGGGACAGAGTGGTGTCTCGGGGTTCGCAATCATCAAAAATTTAAGGGCATCTGGTAGGCAGAAAACTTTATCTCTGTGCCTTCCTTTTTAAATTTCCCCGGGGGAATTCTGATGTTGGGAGATATAAAACAAAAAGGGGCCCAATAAGAGTTTCGAAATTGTAAGGGGTTGCGGCGCGGTCCGGCCACGGACCCGGTCGCCCCCGGGGTTCCCCAAAAGGGGGTCCCGGCGGGGAGGGGGGACGCCAGGGGGCCCCACGGGCCGGGCCATGGCGCCACCCGCCCCCAGCCATTTCACCTACCCCTGGGCCCCCTTCCGGTCCTAGTTTTCCTTTGGGGCCCGGGAAAATTCCCCCCCCGGAAAAATTCGCCCCCTGGCGTGGGTTTAAAGGGGGATCATGGGTTTTGGGGGGTGGGCCCGGACCCCACTCCCCAAGGGCCGTAAACAATTAGTCCACCATGGATCCCCAAGGTCCCCCCTTCCCAAGAAAGGGGAAATCTTACGACTTGTTTGCCCGGCGTGCACAGACGCACAAACGGGCAAAGCAGTTGGGTCAGTCCCCGCCAGGGATGCGTCAGCCCCTTCGACCCCAAGCAACAGTTCTCCCTGCCCCCCCGTCGGTGATTTCCTTTTCCTACGCACCTTTCCCAAATTGGGCTACCGTGGGCCCCAAAGCTTCGGCCCCCCAAACCCATCAGCTTTCCCGGGGACCCCAACTCTCCCGGGGTTTCTTTCCCCAGGGGCTCAATGACATAGAAGGGATGGCGGATCATTTTCCCCTGGGGGTTAAGGGGGCCTTCTAGTGACCCTTTATAGGGGAAAGGCCCTGGTTTGGGTGACTCCCCCTTGGGATAGGAAGACCCTGTAAAGCGGACCCTTTCAGACCTTTTCCCCCCAGGAATTCTGCCCCGTCTTGGGAGGGGGCCAGCGGTGCTTCCTCGTGAGCCCGCCCTTTGACCCTTTCCCGTCAAGGGACTCCCGGTGGGTGACTTTGGGGTCATTTCCCAAATCCCGGGTTCAGACTCACGTGGTGTTTCCGCCCTCTGTCCATTTTCAAAAATGGGTTGACCCAAGGGGTAAAGATGTTTTGGCACAAAAAAGACCCCCCGTCCCCCGGGGTGAACTCTTACATCTGGAAAAAAGTTTTGGAAAAAGGTTTCCACAAAAAGGCAGGAAGACTGCGTCGGGAAAAAGACCCCTTTCCCCCCCGTGGGGGTTTTTTAATCTGGCCCTTTTTTTCAGCATCCCCCCATTGCTGCCCCCTCAAGCCTTGGGGTTTGGAACCCATAAAGGGTGGCCCGGGCCCCTTTTTATCGGAGCAGGACCCTAAACAGTCCCCAAAATTGAAAAGTATGTCTCTACTGGCTATTTCCAACCCAATTTCGCAAAGGCTGCCGTATGTCCCCGGGCCCAGGAAATTTGCTCACCCCTTTGGGGGCCGTAGGAGAGGCGGTCCTAGGTGCAGTTTTTCCCCCCCACTTTTGGGGGGGGGATGTGCCATGAGGTGGTTTCTAAAGGGGGTCCTTCTTCCGGAGTTCTGCCTTCCGGGATTCGGGGTTGGGGAAACTTCTTTAGCCTCAGGGTTTTAACCCCGGTTTACCGATATGTAGTGGCTGGAGAAGCCGCTGCTTATTTCTTGGGTTCTGGGGAGCTCCCAGTGCCCCCAAACCAGTAAAAAACCCCGGGCCCGGTGACACTCCTTGGGGGGGCGCTAAAAAAGGAAAAAGATGGGGTTTTTCCAGTTCTTTTCCCGGTTCCTCGGCGACCCTTTTGGGGGGTTTCCCCTGGCTGCAAGTCTGCCCTACATCGTTTGGGAAAAGGTTGGCAAAAAGGCCTGCGTTGGGGAAAACCGGAATGCCAAAACCGTTGTTTGGGAGGTACCACCCCAGGGGCCTACCATTCCCTCCCCCACGCCTTGTCAACCCTTTCCCGGGCCTGCCGGGATTTCCAGGATTTTGGGGGATGTATTCTGGGAGAAAGGGGGGCCGTTTTGTTGCCCCCACATGGCCTTACAAAGCCCTATTGACCCCCCCCGGAACCAGTCCCCCCCAGGGGGGGGTCTACCCGCTGTCCGAAACCCCGGAGACTCGGGCCATGTGGCCTAAAATTCGGGAAAAATTTGCAAAAAGGGGATTCATTCAAAATTTCCCTTCCCCCCAGCCGGAGGGGTTTTCTTCGTGCAAAAAGGATTTTTTCCCCCCGGGTTTTAATAGCTACGGGGGCCCTAAATAAAAATCACCGAAAAAAAACCCCCTACCCCCCCCCCAAAGATTCAGGCTTTTTTTGACCGTCTAAGGGGGGCCCAAAAGGTTTTTTTCCAAAGTTGGATTTTTCGGGAGCCTATAACCCATAAAGAATTCGGGGAGGGGGGGGTTTGAAGGGGGGTTTTAAATTCCCCGAAAGGGAAATTTTTAGTATCTCATGATGTTTTTTGGGCTCTGTAATGCTCCGCGGTGTTCCAAAAACCCCTCAACAAAGTTTTCCCGGGGGACTTTTTGTACCCCCTGTTTTCATAGGGGTACCTAAATGACATCCTGTTTTTTTCCCCCGATTTCAACTCCCCGGGGCTAAAGAAAGCCGGGTTCTGCAACTTTCTGCGCAGCAAGCCCTTGTACCCCCAAGTGGGGGGGAAAAGTTTTTATTCCATGGCCCAGCCTCCCTTTTTTCAGCTAATAGCCCTCGGCTGAAGGCCTAAAAGGGGAACCGGCCCAAAACTCTCTGGGGTTTACTAAAAGGGCCCCCCGTCCTGTGGGGTCTTCGGGCTTTCAGCGCCCCCGGGCTTCGCGAATTATTACCGACAATTTTTTCCCCCATTTCCTCCCCCTTGGGTGGTCCTATCGGGCCCTTACAGGAAAAAAGCCCCCCCGAGTTTTGGCCTTGGGAGGCTGAGAAGGCGTTTGTGGTTTCTAAAAAAAGGCCTTCCCCATTTCTCCTGCCCTTGGGCCCCGGGCCCTGACCCCCGAGGGCCGTTCTCTTTGGGGTGGTTTCCCTTTTCCGTGGGGCGGGGGGGGTCCTCCACAGAGAAGCTCCAAAGGCAAGATTCCCCCACAGTGGGTTCTTCTAAAAGGACCCTTTTTTCCCCGGCGGAGCGGAACTATCCCAAATTGGGGCCCGGGAAATTTTGGGGCCATCAAGTTACCCTAGAGGATTTGGCGACATTTGTGGGGGGGGGCCCTGTTTTCCAATCGAAATCTTTAGGACCACAAAAATTTTTTTTGTTTCTTCAGACGGCCCAGGCCAAAAACCCCCTTCGCCAAGCCCGGGGGTTTTCTTTTTTTTCAGGGTTTTGGGCTTGTAACTTTTTCCGGGTCTGGAAAAAAAACTTTCAAGGCTGATGCCCTCTTCGTGCCTGGGGAACCGGTTGGTCGGTGAAGAACCCGTGTCAAAAACCACCCTTTCCCCAACTTTTGGTTTCTTGTGGCCCCCGCAGGTCCCCCAAAACTTTCCCTACGGGAAAAGATTACGTGCCATGGCACTCGGAGGAAGATACTGGAGTGGGGGCATAACCCCTTTTTGGTGGTACCCGGACCCCGGGAAATCTTACGCTTTGATCTCGCGGCCCCCTATGGGGGTTGGGCCCGGGCCTAGACAGGTTTCAAGGACTTCACCCCCGCCTGTGTATTTGCTCGGAAAAAAAGGGCCCACGGGCCCACGCCCGCAGGCCTCTTTCTTTCCTCTTTCCTTTGCCGAATCCCCTGGAAACACTAGGGTATGGATTGCCGGACCACCATCTCCTTGGGGAAATTGATTTATTGGGGAGTGGGCGGACCCGGGTTTTCCCCCCAAGTCCCACTTTTGCCCCCTCCCGGTTTCCGGGTTTCCCCAAAAAGGGTTTTTTTTCTTCCGGATTTCTTTGGCTTCTTGGATGCCCCCAACTTTTTTTCCTTTCCCACCGTGGGGGGTTTAGTTTTTTCCCCCATTTTTGGGGGCCCTTGTGCTCCTCTGCAAGTAAGTTGGACTTTTCATTGGGCCCCTACCCCCTCAGGGGCCCAAAGGGCAGTGGGGGAGAGTAACCCAGATTCTGGGATTCCGCGTCATTTTTGTCAGGGCAAAGGACAAACGCTCCCCTGGGCCCAAAATTTTTGGTTTTAACCCTCGGGACTTGGTTTCTGCCGGCGCCTCCCTTCTTTTTGTTCCTATGGGCCCCCCCCCCACCCCCACCCCCCCTCCCCCTGCCTCCTGACTCCCAATGTTGGGCCCCCTGTCAACGACCAGGTTCGGGATATAAAAAGGGCCCTTGGCAGGAAGGCGACGTTCCCCCCTTTGGGCCCCTGCCCCGGTTTTAAAATCCCCAGGGGAGGAAATTTTGCCTTAAAATGTACCCGACCCTTTGTAAAAGTTTCCCGACTGAACCTCTGCCGCCCGCCCTGAAACACCTGCCTGTCCACACCCCGAAACCCTTGTGCCTTTCCCCGCCCTTTGGCCTGCCCCGAATACGTTTTTTGGGCTAGTTTCTGACCTCGCTGCACCTAGCCCTCATCGCAAAACAAAATCACATCGGGGGGCGATCTGGTAGCCCCCCGCCCCAGCAAATCCTTTTCCCCCTTTTTGCGGGGTCTGGTGAAAACCGGGGGGGTACTTAGATTCCCCCCTTTTTGTCACAGAAAAAAATTGGGCGTAAAAGGGCATTTTGTTTAATCCCCTTTAAAAAAATTATATTTGGGGTTTTACGGCCCGGTTTTGTAGTAGGGATTTGGGGCAATTTTTTAGTTTAAAAGTCTAGGAAATTCAAGGGGGAAAACCCCCAAACCCCCCTTGGGGCCCGGGTGGTGCCCCGGAAACGGGCAAGAGACCTTTGGGGAAGCTTTTTTTTGGGGGTCTACTTATAAAAAATTGTTTTTGGATGTGTTGCCTCCTGGGCCGCCATGACCGCCCCCCTCGCCACCCTGACATTTCGGACAGAGTGTCTCCCCGAAACAAATCCTGTTTGATTGATTGGGGTGTGTAATGTCCGAAAGGAAAGCCTGAAAACGATTAGCGATAATTTTAGCCAGTAATTTATAATCGTAGTTAAGTAGGGAGATTGGCCTGTAGGATGTTAGAAGGGTGGGATCCTTGTTGGGCTTTAAGATTAAAGTGGTCCTGGAGTCAAAGAAGGATTCCACTGCACGGGAACGAAGAAAAATGTCGTTGAATAAGTTGGACAGATATGGGGCGACCTCAGATTTAAGGATTTTGTAGAACTCTGCGGAGAAGCCGTCCGGTCCTGGCGCCTTCCCATTACTGGCTGACGCTATAACACTGTGCACCTCCTCTACCGATATCTCCCGCTCTAGGTCAGTACATTGGTCCGCCGTTATGCCCGGTAACTGAATGCCATCAAGGAACGCCGATACCTTTGCTGTATCATGGGGGTTAGCCCTATATAGCTCTTCATTATATTCTATAAATGCCCTCTTTTTTTCTGTTGTGTCTTTTAGTAGGCTATCAGACTGGGGAAATTTTATTTTTGTAATTGGTCGTTTTTATTTCCACTGTTGCTTCATCATTGCAAGTAGTGCCCCCTGCCTTCCCACTCATCTTTAAAACTTGTTCTGTGTAGCCCTAACTTGCCATACTGCCTGACCATGTAAGAAGGTCTCGAGCAAATCCTTGGCTTCTTTGAATCGCTCCTTCGTTTGTGGGGTAGCGGAAGCCATGTGTTCTGCCTGAGCGGCCAACAGCCGTTCGTGCAGGATATTATATTTCTCATTGGATGCCTTACGCTTTGCACTAACATATCCAATAATGTTACCTCTAAGAACGGCCTTGGCCGCTTGCCATAACAGCGCGGGGTCATTTTCGTGTATGCTATTATCACTTAAATATTGCCTCCAAAGGACACGGAGGAAATCCCTAAATTCCTCGGACTCGTATAGATAGCTAGGAAATTTCCATGTTTTATTGTGCTGTGCAGAGTCAGGTCTTTCAAGTGTCAGAGCTATAGGCCCATGGTCCGAGACTGTGATTGGGTGTATCTCCGAATTAACTACTTCCGAACACAAGGAGGTCGAGACCAGCGCCAAGTCAATGCGTGAGAAGGTATCATGTACCGCCGAATAAAAGGAATAAGACCTATCTGTCGGGTCAGCGGCCCTCCAATGGTCATACAACTCCAGCGTGTCCATCAGAAGCAGCACAGATGGATGGACGGCATCCTTTTCCAGAGATTGGCCCGATCTATCCCACCTGGGATTTGGTGCGATATTGAAATCCCCTAACATTATTAAATTTGTGTGGTCCCTCTGGAGCAGAAACCCCGTAATCTCTGCAAAAAATTGATCATTAGGCTGATTAGGAGCATACAGGTTAAAGATCGTGTACACCTTGTGTGCTATCCGCACTCTAAGATACACAAACCGTCCTTCCCTGTCAGCGTAATGGTCCTCAATCTCTTGTATCAGACCCTTCCTAAAATAGACCGCCACTCCTCTTGACTTGGTTTTGTATGTGGCTACCACCGGAGGCTCAAGCCATGAAGCTCGTATTGGGATATAGCCATCATTCTTCCAGTGGGTCTCTTGGAGACATATTACGTCTGCATGTAATTTTTTCAACTGGGATAAGATCTTTCTTCGTTTCTCTGGTTTATTAAGTCCTGCAACATTCCATGATATTACATTTAATACAGGAGGGGAATTCCCTCCTGCACCCGGAGCAATAATGCTACTCATCCTGTATCTCTAAAAGGGGGATGGTCAGATAAGAAACAATCTAAGAGGTGGCAGGTCTTAGTCTCCCAACGAGCACCCGGACCTCCCTGAAACCACCAGGGAGGACGGCTAACTTGAGCCTGGAGAGGGAGGGGGGGGTGAATCCGGACAGCGCGCTCCCATTTTAACCCCAAAGTTTAACCATTGTGAATATGCAACCAACAGTAGTCGGATAATTAAAATTTGCCAACATGGCAACATCAGAAGTCCATGCAACCTCTAATCAGCAGAAACATAGTCAGCAGTATTAAATATTCTACTCTTAAGTATATAAGGCTTCGTATGTCAGGAGATAATAGCGATCTTAATCTTTTCAGCCCATCTCACAGTGTGTCAGATGTGTCACCATGTTAATCAATCCCTGGCAAGAAGTGTCTAGCCGCTTCCTCAGGTGACTCATAGGTGACCAATCGTCCATTTTCCTGTACCCTCAATTTAGCGGGGTACACCAGCTGGAATCGGACGTTATGGTCATGAAGATGCTTACATACATCGTGAAAGGCTTTTCTTTTGAGAGACACTTGTGTGGAGAAATCCTGAAAAATCAGGATCTTTTCTCCCAGGACCTGGACATCCCTCTTTTGCCTATAGGCCCTTAGAAATTGTTCCTTAATTGACCAGTTATGAAAGTGTGCTATGATTGGTCTGGGTCTGCTTCCCTGTTCTCTCCGTTGCCCTAGTCTATGGACCCTTTCAATGAGAAGGGGGTCTCGGGGAAGCTCCAGCTCCAAGGCCGCCGCCAAGTCCCTTACTAAGTACATAGCCAGCTGATCTGGAAGAACTTGCTCAGGTACTCCCACGAACCTCAAGTTATTACGCCTTTCCCTGTTCTCCAAATCATCTACCTTCGCTTGCAGAGATTCTAGGGATTCTTGGTTAGTGGCGGTAGTACTCTCAACCCTTACAATATCTTCCTCTATTGACACAGCTCTGGACTCTAGGTCTGCGATTTTTTTGTGAATTAGCTGTGATCTAAGAAAGGGCCGCATTTATTGAGGCTTGAATAAGGCCAAACCTCCTTTCCAGGGCTGGGAGGATTAGACTAGTAATGTCTTGCGCCAAGGAGAGCGCTTGAGTCTGCGCCTCCCCTACATCCTGATTTGGGTCTTGTGGGTTGCTAACTATAGGGTCAGAGTTAGCGGCATGTCGCCCTGGCTGGGAGGATGCCATCTTGAGCTGTATTGGGGACCCAGGTGCGTTATTTCTTGCACGTTGTGATTGTTGTGCACCAGGTGAGGGAACGCTATTATGTTGAGATTGTACTTGCAATGAGGATCGCGTAACTCTGTTTGGCGTATTTTTATGCTGGTATTTGTCCATACTCCCACAAGGCTGACTGGGGAGTGGACACCAGGGCCTAGTTCTATATGTGTACAGCTTTATTTAGATTACTCTGATATTATGGGCTCTCACAATTGATATGGAGCAATAAGGAAATGCCTCAGTGGCAGAAGAGTTGACCTCAAATGTTTATGGGGAAGTTTACGTTACCATTTTAAGGCTAAGGAGAGTGAAGAACTAGGTTATCATGGAACCCCTAAATCACAATTTACATCAAATTTACGCACAAACCACCCCTTAACATATATACATATGTGAGAACACAACAATTGCCTTGTTCCCTGTGCTAGCACACTTCTATTTCCACAAAGCTTAAAGGGGATTTGCCGAGAGATAGATTCTTACCCCTCTCTTGTTAGCACAGGCAGAATGTCAACAAATCACGCTGAGTCATGAAGCTGCAGGGGAGAGAGGGAGGGGGAGTGAGGAGTGAGGAATCCAAGGGAGCGTCTCAAAACTTAAGTGAAATAATAAACAGTACAACAGTGGATTCACAATACAGCAAGACAGCCTCAGACTGCACTGTCAGGAGGAGCCCTATCTGCTAAGATGCTAATGTAATGTAAACAAATCACAGAGCTGAAAGAGAGAGAGACACACACAGCGGAGAGCACAGAGCTGCATAAGGGATCTTGTGACATGTACACTGAAATAAAAAAACTATAACTTGTGGATTCTATATACAAAAGAGAACACCTATTCTACACAGCAGCTTGAAAGCTTCTTCATGTTCCCTGTCATCAGATAAAGCAGGTATCTAATCACACTACAACTAGTTTATTCTGTATACAAAAGAAAACATATTTCTACCCGGTGCCTTAAAAACTTCTGCAGCTCAGTCTCATCAGATAAGAAGCTTTCTCTGCGCAAGCCCGTCCAGCTCTTGTCAGGCCGTATCTAATAGACTCTTTGAAGTAACCAAGGGCATGTAAGGAAGGCTGTAGCTCTCTCAGACTGCAATTTTTGTAATCACATATATTTAGAAAAGTGATTAAAAACCCATTTTGGAGGATCCCACGTCAACATTACATCGTGGCAAAACCCCTTTAATAAGTAGTACAATAGTGACATCTATTGGCAGAAAACCTTAATGAGCCAATTGCTGTGGTAGAGCTATGAATCTTGCCGCTGGACCGTGCGTGTCCAGGTAAGCCAGAGGCTATGTACCCCTGGTCTTTACTTAACCACAGGACTTCTCGACCCTGCAAACAGCTTCAAGACCACCATGAGAAGGGTCCCGCAGTTCAATGTCCAGATCAGTACCCTGCTTCCAAGATATGGAGTCCTTTTCCCGTAGTAGTACTGATTAACAGGGGGTGTCAGGAGCAGGAGAGGTACACTGTCAATCCCAATGTCTTGCTGTTTGTCCTTTATTGCGATGTTAGGGTAGAACAATGATCAGGATTTATTGTGGATGGTATGCAGAAGTCTAGAACTCTGTAGTCAGCAGGAAGGCATGTGTAGAACACTATTCTATGTTGCTGCAGTTTACCAGCTGGTCTGCGTCTCTCCCCCAGTCCGGTGTGGGAGGGAGAAACGTGGCAATACACCCAGCTATGAGCGGATAAGGTACCTCTTATTCTCCCACTAACGCCAGTGCAGAGAAAGTGTAGAGTGTCCACAGAGGAGAAGGGGCCCTCGAGCCTGTCCCACAGCCACGTAGCCCGGTGTCAGTGTGCCTTCTGAGGTATCGCGGTCACAAGGTCCATGCAGCAGGGAGTGTACAGATAGGCAGTTCCACCAATTCGCTATTATTCACTCTGCCCAAAGGCAGGCTACCCTGTGCCCAGCTAATGTGATGTAAAGCATTAGGGGTCATCAGATCTCAGCAGCCCATCAGACCAGGACCCTTGTATTATACAGTACGCAGGGAAAGGACTGCTGCGTCGGACAGCACCGCCAAATCTCACTATTGGAGATCCCACAGCTCTCTCCAGCCTTGTGCGCTCTGGGTGCAATCTGGGGCGATATCCAGCCTCTCGGAGAGCCCCCCCGGAGTTGCCCCGTACCGACCTTCTTCTGATGCGGTTCACCACAACAGGGATGATGTGTCTGGCTCTCGCTCACTAGCATCTCCGCTCCCGGCGTGTCTGCGGGTCTCCGCACGTAGTCTGTGACACCTCTCCGTCAGCTCGGCATCGGCCGCTGCTTGTCAGGTCACGCTGTCCGGCTATAGCCATCTCTCGTCGTGGCGCAGGGTCCGTCTCTCTCGCCTCTGCACGCTCCGAGCGTGTGGCCCAGCACCCCAAGATGGCGCCTGGCAGTTCACTGTGGCGGGAGCTTTTCGCGGGCTTTTTCTCCCGTCTCCTCTCCGGGACTATTGCGGCTCACTGACTCAGGGAAGTGCTCCTCCGTAGGCAGGTATGTCTTCTGCTACTCTCCCCGGATGCTGTGTCTTTTAGCGTTGGCCACAGGAGCCCCTCGTGGCTAGGCGGCCTTCAGGGCAAGTCCGCGTCCTCCGATCAGGCAGTAGTCTCTACTACGCTATGGCTCCGGGGAATTAAAAATCGTGCTGCCCGTGCGTTCTGGTAGTCTTCCCCAAACAAAGGCTGTCTTCTTGGGGTCTTTTTCAGGCAGGATGATCAGGTAGCCTCCTGATGGTCAGCTCTGAGCCGGAGCAGCCTTAAGATGCGGCCATGCTTAACGTCTTGCCCCCGGAAGTCGTCAATGTCCTTTTAATGTTGCTCCTCATGAGGAAGGGTATGAGAAAAATGTCACTGGTACCAGGGATTCCCAGACAGTCTCCTAAACTGCATTTGTGATCTGAGAAGCACAGACCCATTTAAACCAACGAGGGCAACTGGTTGAAATCAGCTAAAGCCAATGTCCTTTTAATGGTAGTGGTCATGAGGAAGGATAAGAGAAAAATATCAATGGCTCCAGGGATTCCTTGCAGTCTCCCACATGGGTCCTGGCCACACATTACAGCGTGTATGATTTGTGATCCGTCAAGGCCAGACCCATTCAACCCAAAAGGGCACCTGGTAGAAGCCAGCTTCAGCCAACATCCTTTTAATAGTAGTGCTCGTAAGGCAGGGTAAGAGAGACATGTTAATGGTACCAGGGATTCCCAGACAGTCTCCCACACAGGTTCTGGCCACACATTATAGCATGTAGCATTTGTGATCGGACAAGCCCAGACGCATTCAACCCACAAGGACAACTAGTGGAAAGTAACTCAAGCCAATGTCCTCTTAATTGTGCTGATCATGAGGAAGAGAATAATGTCAATGGTACCAAGGATTCCTAGGAAGTCTCCCACATGGGTTCTGGCCACGCAATATACTGTGTAGAATTTGTTGTCTGACAAGCCCAGATCCATTCTACCCAGAAGGGAAACTGGTGGAAGGCTGCTCAAGCCAACGTCTTTTTAATGGTGCTGCTCATGAGGAAGCATAAGAGAACAATGTCCATTGTAACAGGGATTTCCAGCCCGTCTCCCATACAGTTACTGGCCGCACATTTTGCTGGGTAGCATTTGTGATTGGAGAAACCCAGACCCATTCAACCCAGAAGGGAAACTGGTGGAAACTAGCTCAAGCCAATGTCCATTTAATGGTGCTGCTCATGAGGGAGGGTTAGAGAAAAATGTCAATGGTATCAGGTTTTCCTAGCCAGTCTCCCATGCTGGTTCCGACCGCACATTATACTGTGGAGCATTTGTGCTCTGACAAGGTCAGACACATTCAACCTTCAAGGGCAACTGGTGGAAACCAGCTCGAGCCAACGAAACCACTTAGGAAGCAAAGTCGGGACCCTGTACCACCTGGACAACACCTTGAAGCTTGTTTCCTGCGCTTTGCAGGCTATCACCGCCTTGTGAGTAAGAAAAAAGCATTTTCTCCACTGATCCACCGTGAAAGTCCTCTGTAGCTCTTTTTCCCAGGCCCTACAATAATGAGGAAGATCCTGACAAGTGGATGAGATTAGCCACCCGTATAGCAGGGAGATCAGATGGGGAGTGATGGTGCAACACATAGTACCTCAAATGGAGAAAGAAGCATTTATGCTATCTATCATACATGAAAAAACTTTGAGATTCTTGGTTCACATATTTTTGATCAAAAAATGCTTAAGCCGCCCATGAACTTATAACGTGATCTCTGGTCAGGCAGTCGTACGCTATCTTTACCTCTCAATAGAGCCAAATTCAGGCCTCTCACTGGGTAAATTTTTTTACTGCAAAAAGGGCAATACATTACATGGAAATCCATAAAGAAGCATTTGTGCTATCTATCATACAGCTGGGTGGACTGGGCAGTTCTTCAGGTAATAACGGGTACCACTGCAGTACAGTCACAGGTTTAAGCTGAGTCGACGGGCGCGTTCCTCTGTGGAGAGATGAGTGCGGTTCATTTCCATTGGCTCATCTTGGGGGAACGCAGGTGCCAGTCGAGGTTGACTCGGGGTTTCCAGTACAAAGCGCAAAGGCTTGCGAGGCCGGGTGGACACTGGCTGCTGGTGTAGCTCAAGCTCCCTCTCAGCAAAACGGATGTCAATCTGGGTAGCAAGAGTGATGAGGTCGTCCAGGGTGGTGGGTAGGTCACGACCTGCCAACTCGTCCTTGATGCGTCCATCGAGGCCCCCCCAGAAGGCAGCAACGAGGGCCTCGTTGTTCCAGCCAAGCTCGGAGGTCAGGGTACGGAACTGGATGGCATACTGGCCCACAGTAGAATCGCCCTGATGGAACCGGAGTAGCGATGAAGCAGCAGATGTGTTGCGCCCAAGTAGCTCAAAGGTTTTCCTGAGGCACTCAGGAACTCCTGGAGGTCCCCTGTCAGCGGATCCGCTCTCTCCCAGAGGGGTGAGACCCAGGCCAAGGCCTCATCTAACAGGAGGCTAATGATGAAGGCCACCTTGGCATGGTCAGAAGAAAACTGGTGAGCCAGGACCTCAAAATGGATGGTGCACTGATTAAGGAAGCCTCGACACGTATGAGGGTCCCCAGAATAACGGGCAGGCAGAGGCAAGTGCAGGCTAGGACTGGACATGGCAGTAGGAGGCGGAACCACAGCAGGTGGCGGAGCAGGTGTAGATGCCAGTGCAGACAGGACTTCGTCCAGATGGGTGGTGATGGTCTGCAGCTCACGGAACAATTGCTCCAGGTGGACGCCATGACGGTTCACCACGGCTACCAGGTCAGGCAGAGTCGCTCCGGCGGGATTATGGGATTTATGGTCAGTTCGTACTGTAACGATTCTAACCGGGTTGGCTAGAAACATGCGGTTGGACGGATCCTCTGGGCCCACCGCGGGCCAAGATGGTAGATGCAGGCAGTGGGTAGCCAAAGTGCAGGTCTGGGTTGACAGCACAGGAACAGAGACAGGCACCGCAGGTGTAGCTGTTAAACGTGTACACAGTCCAGGTGTAGCTGGTGAACGTATGCACAGTCCAGGTAGGTAGCAGGTATAGGCAGATGTTCAGCAGGTAAACGTGCAAATGAACGTATAGCAGAGTAAGCAGCAGTACAGCAGCTAAAGGGTCAAGCTCTTGTGTTGGAAGACAACAACAAACTGACACTGGGCACAGGGAGGAAGTTCCTTATATAGCCAGAGGTTACAGGTCACTGGGCAGGGCCAAGGTACTCTGACTCTTTAAATGTGGTGCAGTGCCGCGCGTGTGCCCCTAGAGGGAGCACGTGTGTGCACAGGATGCCAGGGAGCTGGAGGAAGCAGCGATGGTGAGGCTTCAGGAGTGACAGGAGCCAGAACAGGTGCGTGCAGAGAGCTAGGGACACCAGGGGATGTCACAGCAACAGCCGGGACACAGGAGACACGGGTACGCTGTCGGTCCATAGCAGGGGCTGCGGTGTGAACCGTGACATGGTGGAAACCAGCTCAAGCTAAAATCCTTTTAATGGTAGTGCTCATGAGGAAGGTAACAGGACTACCCATGCAGTCTGACACACTGGTTCTGGCCACGCATGATTCTGTGTATCATTTGTTATCTGACAAGCCCAGATCCATTCTACCCAGAAGGGAAACTGGTGGAAGGCTGCTCAAGCCAACATCTTTTTAATGGTGCTGATCATGAGGAAGCATAAGAGAAAAATGTCAATGGTAACAGGGTTTTCTAGCCAGTCTCCCACACAGTTACTGGCCGCACATTTTGCTGTGTAGCATTTGTGATTTGAGAAACCCAGACCCATTCAACCCAGAAGGGTAAATGGTGGAAACCAGCTCAAGCCAATGTCCATTTAATGGTGCTGCTCATGAGGGAGGGTTAGAGAAAAATGTAATTGGTATCAGGTTTTCCTAGCCAGTCTCCCATGCTGGTTCCGACCGCACATTATACTGTGGAGCATTTGTGCTCCGACAAGGTCAGACACATTCAACCTTCAAGAGCAACTGGTGGAAACCAGCTCAAGCCAACGTCCTTTTAATGGTGCTGCTCATGAGGAAGGGTAAGAGAAAAATGTAAATAGAACCAAGGGTTATTTGCCAGTCTCCCACTCTGGGTCTGGCCAAACCTAATCTGCATAGTACATGCGATGCAACAAGGGGCGGCCTATTCAACCCATAATGGCAGTTGATGGAAACTAGCTAAAGCCAATGTCCTTTTAATGGCGCTGTTGATGAGGAAGGATAATTGGAAAGTGTCCATGGTACCAAAGATTCCTAGCCAGTCTCCCACACTGGTACTGGCTGCACATCTTGTTTTTGGAAACATTTGTGACCCAAATAGGCCGGGGCCCTTTTCAACCCAAAAGACATTAAAGGGAAAAACCAAATTCCCAAGGAAAAACGCCCTTTTAAATTTGGTCCCTGTTTATGGGGGAAAGGAAATAAAAGCAGGGTTTTGTGACCCGGGATAAGAGGGGGGCCCATTAAACCCGAAAAATGGCATTTGGGATGGAACAAAAGCTCAAAGCTAACTTCTTTTTCCCATATAAAAAAAGATTTTTTTTAAAAACATTTTTCAAAAATTTTATATTAACACATAACCAAAAAATTTAACAAGGGGCAGGTCCCATTTTAAATTTGGCAAAAGCAAAAAAAATTTAGAAAAATTTCCCGGGTCAGGTAGGCCCCTAGCACCATAAACCCCCGAGTTCCCAGTTTTCTAAAAAATTAAGGGAGCCCAAAAAGGGTGGTTCCTCTTGCGGGACTTTGGACCCAAGGGGCCCCCCCCCCCCCCACGAAAAAAAAAACAAAATCTCAAAAAAGTCTGAAAAAATCCAGGGGGTTTCCCCAAAAATTTACAATGATCATAAAAAAAACAAGGAAGAAAAAAAAAAAAGGGAAGGGGAAAAAAGGAAAATTTCCAAAAACCACTAGGGGCCGGAGAAAGCCCCAAAGCGCACACCAAAGAATAACCCCCAAGGGAAAGGTTTGTCCCAGTAAAAAATACTTCAACCAAACAGGGCCCGACCCTCCCAACCAGTCCCCCCGGGGTTTTTGGGGAGGTCAAGGTAAAAGGGAAAACACCCCAAACATCTTGGGCCCCTTTTCCCAAAATAGCCTGAAAGTCCCGGGAGGATTGAAAAAAGGGTCCTTGGCCTCCTTTTTATGTTGTCCTTTTAAAAACCTCCTGGGGTTTGGGGGCAAATTCAATTGCTCCATACAATAAATAAGGACACCCCCCACCCCCAGTGGGCGACGGGACAAGGGAGGGAAAATTGGAAGCCAGCGGGGGGGATCACAGTCTTAGCGCCTGTAAGAGATGTCGGGGAAAGGGATTTTTTGTAAGGGGATTGCGGGGAAGGGGAAAAATTTTAAAAAAAAGGGCTGCTTCGGGGCATTCGGAATAAAAGGGTCCCACAGCAGTCCGAGTTTGCCCAAAGGACTTTTTTCCAAAATGGCTGAAAGGAAACCAAAAACCCCCCCCAGATATGAGCCCAAATAAACCATTCCCCCCAAATTGTACCCCCGGGAAGGTGTCCGGGGAAAAACACTAGGAAACCCCCTTATGAAGAAAAGGGTCGGGACCCTGTTCCACCTGGAAAAACACCTTAAGCTTGTTTTCCTGGGGTTTTTTGCGGGCTATAAACCGCCTTGTGGGGTGGGGGAAAAAAAAACTTTTCCCCACTGATCCACCTTTAAAGTCCCTTGCGGCCCTTTTTTTTCCCGGGCCCTACAATAATGAGGAAGATCCTGCAAGTGGATGAGAAAAGGCCCCCGGTATATTGGGGGGATTAAGATGCCTGGGGACGTTTGGGGTGCAACACATAGTACCTAAAAATGGAGAAAGTCCCTTTTAAAAGAAAATCTTTTTTTAAAACAGTAGCAGTAAAAAGTGACAAAAAGCTGCAAGTACTCAAACCCTATCCAAATCAGATGGGGGCTGACCCCAAAACCCAAACCCCCTAGGGGTAAAAAGACCCCCCCTGTTGTGTGCCTGACTTGTGAAAGGGGCCGTTTAATTTAGGGGCTCCCCAAAAATGACCCGGCCCAGAGGTCCCGGGGGAAAAAAAAAAATTGGTTATGGGGAAAAAAGGGGGAAAAGGGGGGCCAGAAAAATCCCCCCAAAAAGGGGCCGGGGGGGGCCCAAAGCTTTTTTTTAAATTATAGAAGCGTTTTGGGTTGTATTTGGAAAACGGGGTTTTGGGGGGGATCTCAGTCAGAACTCGGGCCAAGGGAAGGGGAAAGACAAACCCCTTTGGGAAAAACTTCTGCGCGATCCCCCCCCAAAAACCAAACCTGGACAATAAACCCTTAACCCAAAAAACCTAGAAAAACAGCCCCCAAGTAGTAGACCCTGCAGTGGGCAGCCCCACACCCTCCTCCATTTTTGGGCCCTGGAAAAACCTTTCCCCCTTCAAAGGGTCTCAGGGACGAGACCCACAATGCCAAAAAATTGAGAACCCCCCCACCCCCAAGGGCCCCCAGACATGGGATAAAGAAAAAAACCCAGCAGGGGGGTGAAGTTGCACTCGTACAGGCGGGGAAAAAATCTTTGGGGAATTTTTGCCCCCCAAGTACAAAAAATCTCCCTCTTCGGGCCAAGAGAAGGGAAGTTTTGATTTAATGGCCCCGGAAACATGGACGGGGAAAAAGAGAAAATGTTAAAGGGGCTTCAGATTTTGGAGAAATTTAAATTTTTGGTAATTAGACCTTTAAACAAATTTTAAACCAACTGGGAAACGGGCAGGAAGGGGGGATATAAAAGGTCCTTCAGATAAAAGTAATGATCATCGGGCAAAGGCCGAACATTTTAAGCCCCTGTTCTCCAAATGTTATGCCCGATGTGGGGGGTTTGGGGATCAAAAAAGGGGGCCAGAAAGTTTGTTCCAGGGCCCAAAAACTTTAAAATTAGTGGGGGGACAGGGGGGAAAACCCTGCCTGGTCCTTTTCCGTTATTTTCCCGGGTCTAAATAATGCGCCGTTGCCCTTTAATTCTCACTGGGGGTTTTTGGGTTTAAAGGGCCCTTTAAAAATTTTGGGCAGTAAAGATTGGGGCCCAGTCCTTTTTGTTTTAAGGGTTTTCGGACAAGTGCCCCGCAAGATCCTGTCGAAAGCTTTTTCAGATCGAAAAGACAGGTTCACAAGGTTTCCCCATGCACCTGGGCCCATAATGAATAACATAAATTTGTTTTCAACGGTATTGCCCTAGCCTCTGCCCCGGGGTTTTAAAAGCCCACCTGACCCGGGGGAAATAAAGGGTTTGGGAAAAAAGGGGAGGGGGTTGAGACGATTCCCCAACAATTTGGCATAAATTTTAAGATCCACATTGAGAAGGGGAAATGGGCCCCTAAAACCTGCCACAGACCTGGGGGGTCCTTCCCCGGGTTTTGGGGGCAGAGGTTTCCCTGGGAAGGGAAAAAGGGGGCAGAGACAGAGTTAAAGGAAATTAAAAAGGACTGGGGGGAAAAGGGGGTAAGCAAGGTTTGGGAAAAATTTACTAGAAAACCCCGGGTCGGCCCCGGGTTTTTCCCCAAACTGGGGAAAAAATCCCCAAGGGGCCAAAGTTCCAGCTCCTCTGCCGAAAAAAAGGGCCCTCAAGTTCCCCAGATATATCATCCAAGATTTCGGGAAGGGGGGGAGTTTCCCCGACCCCAAAAGAGGGCAAAGGGGGTCGACCCCCGGAAAATTTATACAATTTTGGGGGTAAAATGTTTGAAACTCGAAAGCGATCTCAGGAGTGGAGAAAACCCAGGGAGCCTGAGTGTTTTGACATATAATAAAGGATCCCCGCGTTCTATTCCCAAGCGCCCCTTGTGGGCCGGCCACTTTTTTTCCCCAAATATTCAAGAATTGCTCCCATCCCATTTTATGAGCCCTACCCCAAGAAGTCAAGCAAAAGACGGACCTCCAATCGGGCCCAGCAGAAAGGGTTCCTGAAAAGCATCATATTGGGGGGGGGGCCTGTTTGTGTGGGTGTAAACCCCGAGGATACCCTTTGCAGCCCCTGCACAAAAAGCCTTTGGCCCGGGACCCTTTTTTTAATTGCGGCTGCGGTTTAATCAGGAAACCCCAGGGAAAACCGCACTTAAAAAGCCTCCCATTGTATAAGGGGTGCAGTGGGATCAGTGGCATAAATCCTCCCGGAAATGTCGAAAATTTTAAACTTGAGCTCCCCCCCAAGCTTTTCCCCGGGAGTTAACAACAAAGATCATTGAGTCTCCAGGATCGGGGGGGTGTGCAGAGAAGAAAGGGACATGAAGGGATATAAAAAATTGGGGCATGTTTCAGCCCAGCACGGGTCCAAAATTGGAAAAGGATTTGCAGCCACGGGAGTGCGCTGTTGCGAAGAAAAAATTGTGGGTCGTTTCTTGTATTGTTGTGGGGTTGCGAAAAAAAAGTTTAAGCCCCTACATGGGATGTTAAATCCGCCACCGGGAAACCCAAACGGGGAAATTGCAAAAGGGGCCCCTTTTTTGAAACGTTTAATGGCTAAAATATTTTACAAAAGGAATCCCCAGTTAAATTTATCCAGGGGGGGAAATCGGGGTCGGGGTTAAAAGGTCCCCGCAAAAGGGATAACGCCCTGGCCCTTTGAGGGGAAACTCATCCAGGCCTTAAACAGGAAGGGGGCCCTGCCCGGGAATTTTTTGGGAGAGTAAACTTTTAACAATTTTAAAATTTTTTCCCAAATTAAGTTTTTTTTTTTTTTTTAAAACAATCTTTTTTGAGAAGAAAGCATAAAAACCTTTAAAAGATAAAAAATTTTAAACTTTGTCATGACAATTTTTTTCTATTCCGTTAAAAATTGACAAACCCCAATTTATAACCCATGTCTTCCCCTTTTTTTCTATAAGAATTTCAAACCCAACACTAAAACAGTCCATAAAATTCCCAAAACCTTTTGGGGAACCAAAAGCAGATAAATCAAAGTCTTTTTTAATAATTGTATTGATCCTTTTTCCCCCCTTTCCCCCTACTCCCCCCCAACTTTTTCCCAAAAAATTTAAAACCCCAAAAATTAGGAAAAGTGTTATCTAAATTTTAAACCCTCTTTATGGCAAAACTTCCCCCTTTATCGCAAAAACCAAATAGCAGAACTAAAAGTAACCTACACTAGAGGAGAGAATACTTCCTAAACCCAAAATTGAACCCCAAACCCCGGTTATGTATCTCACCATTCAATCTTCCCAGAAACCAGCCATTTTTTTCCCAAAAATAATAATTCCCCAAGTGCGGAAAGGGCCCATCAACTTCCCTTTATCTCTTCGTCTGAGAAAATTTTTTTCAATTTTAAACCTTTTTTTTCCCTTTACAGAAGGGAAATTTTTTTGTTAATGTATCTTATGCATTTCTGCCCCAATTTTCCCTTTTTACATCAAAGCCCCACTTATTTAAAACCCCCTATTTTCTTTTGTCGGTAAAAACCCTTTTTTTTTGCCAGTGTCCCTAAGATGCACTTTTTCCCCACTAATAATAACCCTTTTGAAACCCCTTTTTTGAATTTTAAAAAAAGATGGGACCTGAACCCCCCCGGCTTTTGGATCTAGTATATGTGAAAAATGGCATAAAAGGGTTTACTTGGCCTTTTTAAATTCCAAACCTTTTTAATGCAAGAAAAATTCCTCCTCCCAAATATTTTTTTTAACTTAGGGGAAAAGCCAATATGCCATGTAGTAAGTCTTTCTTTTTTTCAGTTTACAAATTTGGACACTCCCCCGATATTTTGCTGGTCTTCCCCTATGGGAAGATCCAAAAAGCGTTTGGTGGCCTTTTTGCCCCGAAAGGAAGTACATTTTTCTCCAATTTTAAATTTTTAATTATCGGGTCTAACTTTTCCCATACCTTGGGCCCCGGGTTTTTTTTCTTGGCACCGGGTCGTTCAACTCCCCTTTCCCAGGAGCGAAAGGGATGGAAATCCCCCAATCGTGGCAAAGAATTTATCTCCCAGTTTTTTATAAATTAAAGACAGAGAATCCAACTGCTCCTGTTGCCCTATCAAGTCTTGAAAATTTTCCAAAGGGGTTTTTTTTCCCCTGCTAAATTTTTTTTGCCGCCTTGCAAAAAAGGCCCCACAATTTCCAAAAAAAAATTGGGGAAAATTTTTTTCCCCCCTTTTCAAGGGCCCAAAACCCTTTCCCCCACCTTCCCCCCAAATCAGAAATCTATTATCTTTACCCATGAAAAAAAAGCTCCCTTTTTTCCCAATATTTTTTGCTTTTTTCCCCCTCTTCAAAGAACTTATTTTCTCTCCCTGCCGGAAAAGGAAGGCATTTCCCAAAATGGGGGCATACTTCGGGCAAATGCATTGGGGGTGTGTTCATTTTCCCCTTTTTTGCTTCCATGTGGCTATTTTTACCCCTTTAAAACACACTCGCTTCAAAAAAAATTTGGGGGGGAAGGGTTTCCCAAAAAACCCCTGTGTTGGGAAAAGAGGGCCCCCAGGTTCTCCGGGCTAGCCAAAAATTTCTTCTCTTAGGGTTGGGAAAAAACCGGGGGAAGGTATTGGTAAACAATGGATCCAATCTTTTTTCCCTGGCGCATCCGAGCGCTTTAAATTATATAGCCTGATATTGGGCATGTTTTAAACCCCCCTTTTGACTTGGGGGAAAACTCATTTTTTATAGGCCCCATTTAGCCTTTTTTTGTTCCAAAGGAAGGTTAAGGAAGGCTGACTGCGGTTTTATTGATGTCCTTTTGTTTTTAGTTTAAAAAAACGGCAAATTTGCAGGGGGTAAAAAGGGGGCGCGCCGAAACTTATCATCTTAAAATAACTGTGCTTTTACCCAATAAAGAAAATGGGAGTGCACTCCACCCCCTTCAGTTTCCGATTATTTTGTCTATCAGTGGGCAAAAGTTTAGGTATTTTAAAGAGGGAATCTCCCTCCCCTATCCTTATTCCCAAAAAAGTCAGATAAAATGACAAACCCCCTGAACTTTTTTCCCATAGCTGGCCCCACCCCTAGAGTTCCCAGAAAACACTGAATCTTAGAAACCCTTAATTTTGTAACCACTCAATGCCTACTTGCTCTAGAAATTCTAAGACCTTTCCCCAAGTGTTTCCCTTTGGGGGGGATTCATGAAATTTATCATTTTCATCTGCGAAGCAGGGATAGTTTAATTTTTCCCCCCTAACCCCACCCCCTTAAACCCTTTTAAAAATAAATTTGAAGATAAAAAGATGTCCCGATTACTGGTCAAAGGGGTATGTTGAAAAACAACGGGGAGAGGGAATTTTCCCCGCCGTGTCCCCCTTTTTTCAACTTAAAGGGGGCAGAGAGGAACCCGGAGTTTTTTCACTCAAACTTGCGGGTCATTATAAAAACGCCCAGTAAAGGGGGCCCGAATTCTCCCTTTTTGTTCCTTTTTTGCCTACAGTATAAAGCCATGACCATTTGACATTGTCAAATGCCTTTTCGGCATCCACCGCAAAAAGTGCTGGACAGTTGTTATTATCCCCTCGTCCCACCAGACTATCCTGGACCGCTAGCACTTGTCTGATGTTAGCGACCCCCGACCTCCCTTTAATGAAGCCATTTTGATTGGAGCCAATTAACTTGGGCAGCACTGCTGCGAGTCTATTTGCCATTAATTTGGAGAAAATTTTTATATCCACATTTATTAGTGAGATTGGGCGGTACGATCCCGGACAATCTGGTTCCCTCCCCTCTTTGTGTAACACTCTAATATAGGCCGTATTAGACGAAGGCATCACCCTTTTTTTGTCGATTATTTCCTCAAATACTTGCTTCAGAACTTCCCCCATCTCTTGGCCCAGTAGTTTATAAAACCCCCCCGTGATTCCGTCCGGGGGGTGGTGCTTTATTACTGGGACCCCTTTTTTTTGGGGTTTTACAATTCCTCCATCTCTATAGGGGCATTGAGACATCCTAACTCTTCCTCCGTCAAAGCTGGCTTTCCCAGCTTCCCCAAAAAACTTTCGGGCCGATCCGAACCCTGATGCCCTCCCTATAAAATTTGTTTATAAAAACTCCTTAAACACTTTTTTATTTGCTTAGGATCTGCTGTTTGTACCTTTTGGGTTTTTTAACCCCATGGATTACTGTTTTTTTAAAACGCTTCCCTTGCCATGTTTGCTACAACTTCCCGTTTTTATTTCCAAATTTAAAAAAGGAGACCGTTTGTTGATCACTTTTAATTCCTGTCAAATTTTTCTTGCCAACCCTCAAACTCTGTCTTTGCCTGTACCCATTTCTTTTATATTTTCCTTTTAGAGCCCCCAGAAAAGTCGTAAACTGCCTAGAGTTGAGTCATGGTTTGAAAGCGGTCTCTCGCTTGTTTCTTGATGTGAGCTGTGTATGCCATTACTTCCCCTTGAAATGCCTTCGCCTTTGTCCCAAAACAAGAATGGGTTATCCCTATGCCTAACATTTGCCTCCCCAAACTCTTTCCACCACCCCTTCAATAACTCAAAGCATCCCTCCTCCTTCAAGAAGAAGTCCGGCATTCCCCCAAAAAATATTTGCCTTGGGACGTATCCTGGATTGCAGAGAAATTTGGGGGCATGATCAGAGATTACACTTCCGAATATAACCCCCCACTTACCCACCAATTTGTTTTCAGAAAAAAAAATCGATTCTAGCCCGGGAATTCGCGGATTGGAGAAGAAAGTTTCCCCCCCTCGGGTTTTCCATGTCCCATATGTCCGTCAACCCTAAGTAGAATCCTTGTGGCAGAAAATTCCCCTTTGCCTAATCCCTGATTTTCCCCTGATCTTATCCCTTCCTATCCTCACTTGTCTTCATTACCCCATTAAAAGCCCCAGCTAATTATTTTTTCTCTCAATCTAATAGGACTGCTGCTTCTAAATTGGAAAAAACCCCCTATCCTGCTTTTTGGGAGAATACTTGAAACACACTAAATCCCCCTGGGGGGGGAGTCCAAAGTGATCGGGCATATTCTGCCCTCTCAATAGTGTTGGTCGAAATCCAGAGCTTGTGATTTTTTTTTATTAGAAAATCACTCCCCCCTTTTTCTTACCGTTTTGGGGTCCCCCACTTCGTAACCCACATTTTCTGCATTCGGCCATGCCCGCCTTCAAGGGTTTTCCTGAACAAACCAAACCCCCTTTTAATTTTTTTCAAATGCCGCAAAACCATCCTGCGTTTTTGGGGGGAAATTTAGCCCCTTAACTTTCCCACGAAATACTTTCTTTATTCTATTTTGGTGCTTGTTTATATGACCGTAAATCAATGTACCTCTTTTTCCTCCCCTTTCCACTGTTTTTTTGGGGATCCTCTTCCCCCACCCCTCCCGCCCTTGCCCACGGGGGAAAAACTTCATTTTTCCTAATTTAAATAAAAAAAACCCCTCCCCCCCTGAAACCTAGCCAACAAAACCAGAACTTCAAGATTTGGCTCCCTTTTTTCCGACATTGTGGACTTCACTCCTTCCCTTTAGGGAGCCACCGGGCCCTTCCCCCCCCTTCTTAAGACAAGTTTTCCACTCAAAACCCCCCCAACTCTAAATTTTTAAAGCAAGCTACACAATTCTGAATCAAGTACCAACATAAAATTTCCCCCCCCTAAGGTCCCACTTACTGCCAGAAAAATTATTCCCCTTTAAAAAAGTCTAAGAGGTGAGTTATTTAAAGCTCCCCGCCACCACTCTTAGGTGCTGGCCCTCTGTCCCTGGAATTATTACAAAAAGGTAGGTCTTTTTCTAATAGCAGATGGCGGAATTCCCGGAAAACCCCTCTTCGGTAAAATTTGAGTGGAGCCGGGGTTAGGTGCTCCCCCTCCCTCCCCGAAAAGAACTTTTGAAAAGATTTTTGTGGAGATAAAGATTTTGGGCCTCTCTTGAGACCCCACTGAAGAATCTTGTCCACACTTGTCGCCGGTGATACTGTTTCGCTTTACCGGAAGTAGAACGGGAGGGGACATTCCATTACTGTGAAAATTTTTGAATACCGGGAAAAAGAAGAGCAAATCTTTCTTCTTGTGGAAGAGTTTGTAAATTCCTGAAAATGCCCCTTCCTTTTTCCACCACCTCCGCTGAGAAATCTTCGAACACGAATTCTGGAACCCCTGAGCCACCCGGGGCCTTGCAGCGCTTGAAGGCCCTGATTAAGGCCCTTTTTTCCCTGAAAACGAAGAACTTGGGTATTATTGTCTTTCTTTTTCGTTGGGGGCCCCCCGGGGGGGAAAAGGCCCCCCCCATAACCCCGCCCCTACGGTCTGGGCCCCGCCCATGTGCCCTCTCCACCTTGCGGGTCTGATCCCAGCACTTTAGGAACTCTTCTCGCGATGGGTAATAGCTCTTTTTGCGATATCAATTCAGACAAGCCCAAATAACCTAGTTATTTCTTCTTGACCTGTTTTCCAAGTCTTCACCAAAATTCCATAATTGTTTTTTCTCCCCCTATTAGATCCTTGATTTTAGAATGGTGCAGTTTATGTCATCTTCTAATCTGAATTCTCTCTTATCTCGTCTTCCTTTCTTGCTTTAAGATCCGCTTGGGTTTTTGTACGAGGGGAAAAAGGGGTCGGGCCAGCGTAGTTGAAGTCTGGCAGGAGTATTTGAGCCACTTCAGGCAAGTTTCTTTTAGTCAATCAGGGACCATCCCCGTCTCGGGTAGTTATAGGGGGTCTCTTGAGATTGTGTACCGGGGAAGTGCATGGAGATGGTGGGGGAGACGATTTTGGGGGGAACATAGGGGTTTGGATCTGGTTTTGGCCCCGTGGTCTGTAGACTTTTTTATTAGCTTTCCCATGGTTGGAAATACGCTCCTCAAAAAGGACAGTGTTCAGTAAACCTTGCCAATCCTCTCCTGCAAGCGATCACACTTATGATATTTCAACTTTTTCCCAACGGATTCACATGCTTATCAAAGAAGGCCCAAAGGATTATGTGTAATTTTTGACTTTGCCCGCGATGGGGCTTTTAGCCAAGTTAGGGTTATTTCTCCTGGCACACCTTTACTTTTCTTTGAGTGTGAAAAAACCCAGCCCTTCCCGTGGATACAAGCTTTGTGACAAGGAGGTACAACTCTATACTGGGAACCCTGTTGGGGGCTGAGGGGCTTTGTCACCCCTTTTTGAAAGTCCTTCAGGGCACCTTGACCCCTGTAAGACACAATCCCTGTGCTCTCCCACCCTTTTTTGTCATGGTTTATTTACGGTGCGTAAAAAACCCCTTTTTTCCTCTGCCCGTCTTTTGATCCCCCTTCCCACGGGCTGAGGGCTGCACGCCCAAAATAGCTGGGATCTGCGGGAGAAAGCGTTAAAATGGCCCCCGCCGGGCCACCCCCTGGGGGCCCAAAATTTCCGCCACCGCACTTCCCTATACTGCGCCACCTCTTCACCTCTCCAGCCCCTTGCACCTTCTTCTCCTTTGCCTCTTTCACCGCTGCCGGCTACCTCCTACTTGTGCGGCCGCTACCTCCGTCAGAGAGAGCTTCCCTCCCCCGGGCTCCTGTGGTGAGTAACCCCGCTGCGTTACTCCCTCTCTGTTCCGTCGCCGCCTCTCCTCCGGGACTCGCGACTCGTGCGCCGGCATTCACCTCACTTGTGAGGCCCGGGCAGCGAGTGTGCTTTTTGCTTTTCCTCGTCCTTTAGTTTTTTGCGGTACCCGAGTTGGGAGAGCAGGAGCACTTCACTGCTGCTCACATTCCGTCGGCGCCGGAACCGGAAGTCATGACCATTAATGTTAAGGACTAAGATGAGATATCTGGCCTCCGTGTCAGCTATGCATTCCACAACCCGATGGGCTAGAGACTTGTGGATGGCAATGGCCACCCCTCTAGTTTTAGAATAAGGACAGTTAGTGCCACTGGGGGAAATATCTATCTTTTTTTGCCGGTGGAATTGGTAGAGGACCTGAGAGCGCTTCCTAGGAGTGTTAAGGCCCTTGGCATTGAAGGATACCAACTGAAGGTCTCCCATTGCGTCTGAAAAGTCGACACGCGCCGCGCTCCTCCAAGGTCCAGTGGGGGTCAGGTGTGGAAGATAAAAAGGGGGGGAAAAAAGAAAACAGGCAGGAGAGGGGTGTAAAAAGACAAGACCGGAAAAACAGGAAGAACATAAAACTCCTGCACACAAAACTACGAATAATCGTAAGAACCAGGAAAACCAAGAGGCCCACATGTGGCCAAAAGGCAATCCAAACCCTATGTGGGGAACGTGTATGTCGGGCCCACCATAGAAGTCGCTCCCACATAATAATGAGCAATACTAATGAAAGAGAATCCAAAAACAATGCTATAAAGGCAAAAACATCAAATATCATCCTGCGATCAAAACATGCAAAGGTCTCACGTTTCTCCCAAAGTAGACCAGAGTGCAAGAGTGAAAACAACATGATAAGCTTTAGTCAACAGTATACCTATAGGAGAAATAGAGAGGGGAAGAACAAGAAGCATGCGTAAGACCTACATGGCTGACACGCTAAACCTGTAAGTCAAAAACGTTAGAAAGCACAATAGTGTGAGTCTCTCAAGTGCCTGCGGCCAAGTTGGAAGAGGGGCCCCTGCCGGTGACTAGGTACGTCTTGAGCGTACGGGAGCCCCTGGAGCCAGGGCCGGGACAAGGCATTTTGGTGCCCTAGGCAAGTACAGCCAATGGCGCCCCCCCCCTCACTCCCCAAAAAATGGCCCTCCCCCCACACTAATTCCTCTCACCCCTGCGCCAGGTCCTGTCACTAATTTTCTGCACATTCCACATAGCTCCTGTCCATCTCCTAAGCATTCACTGCACAATGACAAATTTGCTTTTTTAAAACCTCTCACCTCCGTATGACAGTGTAATACCCCTAAATAACAGTCACCGAATAATCCACTGATACATGGAGCAAATCTACCAGACGAATGATTGTTACTAAAAACACTCCTACAAAACCAAGACCCAAAACTATTACTACTGCCAGACCCTGACCGAACGCAACCCCCACATGTGACTATCAGCTGTACACAGCCTCTGATTACATATACCACCGCCATACAGTGACCATATAGTGGTAGATACTAGTTGTATGTAGACGCTCTGCAGACATATAAGTGATTACCCTGCAGGTACATTTAGTGACTCACCGGAGACATCATTTCTGATCAGCGTCGTTCAACTTCCCTTTTCTTCTCCTTCCGGTTCACACCTTCTCGCTGATTGCTCCCGGCCAATACTCATCCCTGCAGATTTGGACACAAAGGGCGACATGTATGAATCCCGCGGGGTCGGGGCGCACCTTTCCGCCAGTTTTCCAGCGGAATCTACGCCTGATTTATGTCGGGGCCGGGGCGCGCTCATACATAGCATGTAAAGTCCGCCGCGCCTCGCCAGTGTGTTAGGCGTAGTGCGGGTCCGAGGCACAGTGCGGGGCTGCGCCTATGATTTGGCGCTGGAGGTAGTGCGGTCATACATGCGGGGAAAAGTCCGCTGCGCCTGGCCAGTGTGTTAGGCGCAGTGCGGGGACCGAGGCGCAGTGCGGGGCTGCGCCTAAGATTCGCCGCCGGAGTTAGCGCACTCATACATGCGGGGAAAAGTTCCCTGCGCCTCGCCAGTGTGTGTGGGGCACAGTGCGGGGACATGGGCGCAGTGCGGGACTTAGGCGCCGTGCGGGACTGCGCCGAAAAACAGTTCCGATGCGAGACAGGCTGAAACAGCGAGAAATCATTCCAGATGTCGGTGCGGAGTATGAATCAAAAATCGCCTTTATAAAGGCGGAAAACATTCTCCGGAAAAGAGCTGAAACCTCAAAAATAAAAAACACATAAAACAAAATCACTTTCCAATATCCTAATTCAAGAATTAGGATATTGGAAATTGCCGGGAAATACAGTAATTCAAATTCTGAAAGCTATTCTGATTGGTCGGCATAAACCGGCCAATCAGAATAGGAGCGACAGTGAACCATTAAAACCTATGGGGAAGTTTAGACCAATCAGAATCCACGGCGGGACAGTTCAAAATACTGTAAAAATGCTGAAAAGAGGTGATTGGCTGAGATAGCGGGGGCTCGGCTAGCTCAGCCAATCAGAATAGGAGCGACAGAGACCCATTAAAACCTATGGAGAATTATTGACCAATCAGAATAGGAGCGACAAAGTCCCATTATATCCTATGGAGAAGTTTGGACCAATCAAAATCAAAGGCGGGACAGTTCAAAATACAGTAAAAAAGACAGAAAAGAGCTGATTGGCTGAGCTAGCGGGGGCTTGGCTAGCTCGGCCAATCAGAATAGGAGCGACAAAGACCCATTCTAGTCTATGGAGAAGTTTAGACCAATCAGAATCCACGGTGGGATAATTCAAAATACAGTAAAAAGACAGAAAAGAGCTGATTGGCTGAGCTAGCGGGTGCTTGGCTATCCCAGCCAATCAGAGCGCGAGCTACTTCTCCCATTATAGTCTATGGAGAGATGGGCGCTCTGAAATCTCGGCGCTCAGCGCCGTGCGGCATGAAGTATTGATCAAAAAAAATTTTTTATTAAGTGTAAAACATTATCAGATAAAGAGCCGAACCCTTCTTTACAAATAAAGCAGTTAAAAACCCGAACAACGCGTTTGTCGCCGAGACCGGCGCTACATAGGGAATTGCAATAGAGAGAATCGCCGGGAAATACAGTAATTCAAATTGTTTAAGCTATTCTCATTGGTCGGCATAAATCAGCCAATCAGAATAGGAGCGACAATGTCCCATTATATCCTATGGAGAAAAATTGACCAATCATATTCAAAGGCGGGACAGTTCAAAATACAGTAAAAATGCAGAAACGAGCTGATTGGTTGAAGCGGCGGGGGCTCGTCCAGCTTAGCCAATCAGAGCGCGAGCTACTTTCTCATAGAGTTCTATGGGGAAAAGAAATTCTGAACGCGCTCTGTGATTGGCTAAGTTAAAAGAGGCGCGGTTATTTGGACCAATGGGAGAGCGAGCGACGCTCCTATGGGTTTTCTAATGCAATCTGAAATAAAACGGTACATGGCCGAAATCAAATTATAACACTACAGAAGTTGTCCCGATGCTGCGCCTTGCTTTGCCGACTCGCCATCGTGCATGCCTCGGAGTATACGAGCGCGCCGCGTCCCGCCCCGGAACGCCTACCCCGCGCCCACACCACGCCCACTGCCCGCCCCTTCATGCGGGGCGCAGCTGAAAGTGGCGAACACTGCGCCTAACACTGAATCCCTGCGTCCGACAGGGGGATTCGGGCCGGGAGGCGCAGTATACGCCAGAAAACAGGCGGAAAGCCCGATCATACATGTCGCCCAAATATCTTAGAATCCTCACATTTCCAGAAACTCCTTACTTATGGGTATATACGCCCCCTCAGGAAGCTATATAGGGCCCTGCAGTTAGACAGGTATATGTATATTGTCCCCTTAGACAGGTAGGTATATAAATATAGGGGCACTCAGGCAGGTAGATAGATATATGGTCACTCTCAGGCAGGTATATAGATATAGGGTCACTCTCAGGCAGGTATATAGATATAGGGTCACTCTCAGGCAGGTATATAGACATAGGGTCACTCTCAGGCAGGTATATAGACATAGGGTCACTCTCAGGCAGGTATATAGATATAGGGTCACTCAGGCAGGTATATAGATATAGGGTCACTCAGGCAGGTTATATAGCTATAGGGGCTCAGGCAGGTATATAGGGGCACACAGGCAGGTATATAACTAGGGGCCACAGGCAGGCATATGGGGGCTCAGGCAGGCGTATAGGGGCCACAGGCAGGCATATGGGGCCACAGGCAGGCATATAGGGGCCACAGGTAGGCGTATAGGGGCCACAGGCAGGCGTATGGGGCCACAGGCAGGCATTATAGGCGCCACAGGCAGTATATAGGGGCCACAGGCAGGCATTATAGGGGCCACAGGCAGTATATAGGGGGCACACAGGCAGGCATTATAGGGGCCACAGGCAGTATATAGGGGCCACAGGCAGGCATTATAGGGGCCACAGGCAGTATATAGGGGGCACACAGGCAGGCATTATAGGGGCCACAGGCAGTATATAGGGGCCACAGGCAGTATATAGGGGCCACAGGCAGGCATTATAGGGGCCACAGGCAGTATATAGGGGCCACAGGCAGTATATAGGGGCCACAGGCAGGCACTTAAAAATAACATTAATACTTACCTGCTTCCCGGCCGCGCGCTCCTCTTCTGTCCTCTTCAGTCCCGCGCACCTCCGGCAGCTCCTCGGGCACACAGCCTATGACGCGCTGTGCGCCCGAGGAGAGGCAGCATCGCGATGACATCACTTCATCGCGACGCTGCCAGCTGAGCCGCACGGGGCCTCGGCGGGTCCTCAGCGCTATGAGGACTCGGCGGCCCCGCTGTGTCGGCCCTGTGGCTTAGCGGTGGATCGCTGGATCCTCCGGTGAGTGGGTCCGACACTGTCTGCGGGGCAGGGAGCACTCGTTCTCTGCTCCGCAGAAGCGGTCAAAGAGACCGCCGGCGCTTCAGGCCCACGGCAGCGGCCTGGAGCCCGGCGAGGTTCGGAGCCGAGGGGCCCTGCCTGCGCCCCTTAGGGATAGGCAGAGGTAGGCGCCCTAGGCGATCGCCTACCTCTGCCTACCCGTCGTCCCGCCTCTGCCTGGAGCCGGGTCTCCTGGGCGACAGACCCCCAGCATCTGGTTGGGATACAGGAGCGGCACCACGGGCAGCAGCACCCCCCCCTCACGGACATAGAGGGCCAATCGGACAGGGTGACATCAGGGAGTTGCAAGTCCCGCAGAAACGTTGGCAGGTCCTCAGGGGAACGCAGAGTGTAGGTGCATTCGTCACGGCGGGCGATCAGAGCAAAAGGGTAACCCCATCTATAGGAAATGTTCCTCTCCTTCAAGGCACTAAGGATGGGTTTCAGCGTTGTCCGCTGCGCCAAGGTGTGGCGAGACAAGTCCGGGAATATCTGCAATGGATGACCCTGGTATGCCAAGGATGGACGGGATCGAGCCTTCTGAAGAATCTCCTCCTTAAGAACATAGAAATGGACCCGGCAGACTACATCTCTTGGGCATTGAGAGTCCTTACTAGGAGCGCGCAGGGCTCTATGAACTCGATCTAGCTCTATGTAGGTATTTGGATCATGGTTCAGGATAGAACTGAAGAGTTGTGATATAGCAGAATATAGGTCTGAAGCAGGCACCGACTCTGGGAGTCCCCGGATCCGAAGATTGTTCCTCCTCCCCCAGTTCTCCACATCATCAAGGTGCTGTTGAACAGCAAACAGTTGAGAGGAAAATTGTTGCACCACTCCCTGCAAGGCGGAGAGCGAAGTGGAAGCTGAGTCCTGAGCCTGCTGGAGAGTGTCCACCCTGGTGGTCACCGCTGATAGGTGAGATCGAACTTGAGCAAGTTCCTTCCTATACTCATCCAGGAGCTTTTTTGTCATATATGAAATGTCCTGTGTGGTGGGGAGGTCATGTGTAAGACGTTGGAGGTCCGCCTGGTTTATCGGCTGGCTAGCCGCAGCAGATGAGCCCCTCGCAGCCCCAGGGCCTGGCTCAGAATGGTCAGGGGCAGTACCTGAGAGTGGAGCATGGGGCCCTTGCAATGGAGAGCCAGGAATAGAAGCAGAGGCCCACGGGCTAGAGTGAGGGCTATTGCACCCCAGTGAGGGAGAGGCCGCCGGGAGGTCTGCAGATGGAGTGTGGGTGGACATGGAGACGGCCTGCACAGGCTCCAGAGATGAGCGTCCTCTCACGGCCCCGTCAGCATGCTCTCGGCCAGAGTCAGCCCCCCAGAATGATCCCGTGGACCATGGGGATGAATGGGGGCCATGACCCCTGTGAGGGGCAGTATTGGGGCCACCTGAGGTGCTGGATGCAGGGGATGTCCAGTTCAAGGGTCCCCACTGTGCCCCCAGAGGTATAGCTGTGCCTTCAGAAGCTCCTACAGTCAGGGAGCCAGCCTCCATATTAAGTGGAGAGTCTAGGGTTGGGGATCAGATCTGTGGAGACCCCCAGTGGGGGACCCAGAGAGAGGCAGGGCCCTATGGAGAGGTGCCCCAGAGTCAGCAGTCAGCGGCCCCGAGGATTCCCCCCTCAAGCTGGCAGGTGGGGGAAAATTGAGGCAGGACTCACAGTCTGGGCGGCCGTCCACAGGTAACGTGTAGGAGTCCTCCTGAGACCGGGGGCCTGCAAGGCCTGAGGCGTCCCTCCGCTCCTCTTCACACTCCATGCGCGGCGCTGGACCGTGACTCATCGGCGCCGGCAGAGGCGCAGGCACGGCCGTGGCGGTCAGCGGAGCCGGCCCTGCATCCAGAGCGGCGTGCGGCGGGAGTCTGGTCTTCGGCCTCGCACCGGGAGAAGCCACGGCGGGCGATGAGGACGGGCGCACATCCCGCGGGTCCGGGCAGACTGAGGAGGAGGCCGCAACCGGCGTCATGATGCCGCGAGTGACGCGGCCAGCATCCAAGCGTTCCAGGGCAGCCGGGGCTTCAGGTAGGAGCTCGGTGAGGTGCGCCCCTCTTCTCCTGCGAGCCGAGCGGGTGGATGGAGTCTCAGCAGGAGGCAGCGCGGCCCGGCTGGTCTCCAAGGCAGCGGTGTCCGGGCGGCCATCTTGAGGTCCACACACCATCGGGGCGTCGGACGGCATTAGAGCTGCATAACGGCCAAAATACTGGGTTATGTCCCCTTGGCCAGATGCCGGATCAACAGAGGGGCCAGTTTTGCTTTTTTTAGAAGATTTGCCCATATTGGACAGGCGGATGGCAACGGATTCTCAGTGAAGGTCAGGGAGCTCAGTGCAGAGCGTCTTCACACGGCCATGGCAAACCACGCCCCCCACGCTAACATCTTTTAATTGGTGCTGTTCATAAGGAAGGTTAATGGTAAAATGTCTCCCACACTGGTACCGAACACACCTTATATTGTGTAGCATTTGTGAGCCAACAAAGGGAGGCCCACTGAACCCAGAATGGCAATTGATGAAAACCAGCTAAAGCCAACGTCTTTTTATTGGTGCTGTTCATGAGGAAGGGTAAGAGAAAGATTTCAATGGTTCCATGTATTTTCAGCCGGTCTCCCACACTGGAACTGGCCGCACCTTTTGTGATCCATCAAGGGCAGGCCCAGTCAACTCAGAATGGTAGTTGATGGAAACCAGTTCAAGCCAACGTCCATTTAATGGTGCTGTTCATGAGGATGTTTAATACGAAAATCTACACAGTAGCAAAGATCCGTAGCCAGGTATTGACCACGCCTTATGTTATGTAGCATTTGTGGTCCATCAAGGGCTGGCCCATTGAACCCAAAATATCAATCAATGGAAAAGAGCTTGAGCCAGCGTCCTTTTAATGGTGCTCATGAGGAAGGGTAGTAGAAGAATGAAAACAGAAGCATGGATTCCCAGCCAGTCTCCCACAATAGTTCTTGCCACACTATATGGTACCACGGATTCCCAGCCAGTCTCCTACAGTGGTAAGGGCCACAACCCATGCTGTGCAGCGTTTGTGATGTGAAAAAGAGAAGGCCCAATAAACCCAGAATGTCCATTGATGGAAACCAGTTCAAGCAAATGGTGCTGTTCATGAGGAAGGTTAATAGAAAAATGTCCACGGTACCAAAGATTCCCAGCCAGTCTCCCACACTGGTACTGGTCACACCTTATGTTGTGTAGCATTTGTGATCCGACAAGGGGTGGCCCATTCAACCCTGAAAGGCAATTGATGCAAATCAGTTCAAGCCAACGTCCTTTTAATGGTGCTGTTCATGAGGAAGGGTAATAGGAAAATGTCAACGGGACCAGGGATTCCCAGCCAGTCTCCCACACGGGTACTGACCACACCTTATGCTTTATAGCATTTGTGACCTGATAAGAGAAGACCCATTCAACCAAGAACATCAGTTAATGGAAACCAATTCAAGTCAACATCCATTTAATGGTGCTGTTCATGAGGAAGGTTAATAGAAAAACATCAAAGTTCCCAATGATTCCTACACAGTCTCCCACACTGGTACTGGCCACACCTTATGCTTTATAGGATTTGTGATCCAACAAGGGCAGGCCCATTCAACCCAGAATGGCAGTTGATGGAAACCAGCTCAAGCCAAAGTCCTTTTAATGGTGCTGTTCATGAGGAAGGGCAAGAGAACAATATCAATGGTACCCGGCATTACCAGCCAGTCTCCCACACTGGTTCTGGTCACACCTTTTGCTGTGCACCATTTGTGATCTGACAAGGGCAGGCCCATTCACACCAAAATGGCAGTTGATGAAGACCCAATCATGCCAACGTCTTTTTAATGGTACTGTTCATGAGGAAGGGTAATAGTAAAATGTTAATTGTACCACAGACACCAATCCAGTCTCCCTCACTGCTACTGACCACACCATATGTTGTACAGCATTTGTGATCTGACAACGGCAGGCCCATAAAAACCAGAATCGTAAGTGGTGGAAACCAGCTCAAGCCAACGTCCTTTTAATGGTACTGTTCTTAAGGAAGGCTATTAGAAAAATGTCAATGGTACCAGGGATTCCCAGCCAATCTCCCACACTGGTACTGGTCACACCTTATACTCTGTAGCGTTTATGATTTGACAAGGGTGGGCCGATTCAACCCAGAAGGGCAACTGGTTGAAACCAGCTCAAGCCAAAGACCTTTTAATGGTGCTGTTCATGAGGAAGGGCAAGAGAAAACTATCAATGGTACCGCGGATTACCAGCCTGTCTACCACTGCAGGCTGCGGGGCCACTCATGAGAGTACCCCCCCCCCCCCTCCTTTGGCCTCCCTTTCTTTCAGGACTGGAGAAACTTCAGCACCAGGTCACGGTCAAAGATGTTATCCTCTAGCTCATAAAATCTGTCCTCTGGCCCGAATCCTTCCCAGTGGATAAGAAAATGTCACCTCCCTCTGATAGTCCTCATGGCCAGGATCTCTTTCACCTCAAAAACGTTGGTGGAATCAGCCTAATGGGAAGGGGAGGCGTCTTTCAGAGAAAAGCAGGTTAGTGAGTGTCAGGGCTAGCTTGCAGGGAGCAACAGTCTGCAGCAGCTGATTTGCAACCCGCTCTGATAGACAGTCTGCTGTCAGCTCTGTGAGTGACAGAGGTCCAGCCACTCTGAACAGGGGGCGTGTCGCACCTGCCAATGGGAGGACCCGGAGGCTGCTCCAATCAGTTACAGGGGCGGTATCCGGGAATCACATTTAAACCCCTGCAGGCTGAGTGCAGCGCCTGCGATATTCTCCTGACTGCCTTCTATACCTGTGCATATAGTTGTTGTTTGCTTATCCATGTACCAGACCTCTGCTTGCTTTCCTGACCCTGTTTTGCATTCTGATTTTGTACCGCGCTCCTGTTCATGTTTGACCTCGGCTTGTCTACGTTTTCTCTCTGGTTCTGATTTGTGGCTTGGCATTCCCGATTTGTTATTGACCCGGACTGTCTTACCTTTCTTCCTCCTGATGGCCCCAGCACTCTAGCAGCGCAGGGACTGTCGCCCAGTTGGCGTCTGCCGCCTAGGGCAGCACGTCAAGTAGGCAGGGACAGTGGGCTGGGTTCCAGTCAGGGCTCACTGCACCTCCCTTGACATGACACGGAACTTATAGTCCACTGGATTGATATGCTCCAATACCTTAAAAGGCCCTAGGAACCGTGGACCTAGTTTTCAGCTGGGGATCTTAAGCCGTATGTACTTGGCAGACAGCCACACCTTGCCTCCAGTAGCAAAGGTCAGGGAAGGTTCTCTCTTCTTGTCTGCCTGAGCCTTCATGCAGACTAATGCTCGCTGCAGGGACTGGTGTGCCTGATCCCAAATGGTCGGCATATCCCGAACCAGGGCATCCACTGCAAGAACCTTGGAAGATGAAGACAGAGGAGTGGTGGGCGGGGATGCTGTCCATATACCATGTGGAACGGAGAAGCACCAAGAGACTCCGAATCCAAAGAGTTGTATAAAAAATCTGCCCCACTGAACACGTCGTTTTGTTGGGCAGAGACGAAATGGCGCAAATAACTGCCTAGGACCTGATTGACTCTCTCCACCTGACTGTTTGACTATGGGTGATAGGTCAAGGAAAAGTCCAGCTTCAACTGTAATTGGGAGCAGAGTGTGCGCCAGACCCTCAAGATGAACTGGACCCCTTGGTCTGAGACTATGTGCCGAGGAGGCCTTTGCAAACAGAAAATGTGCTCAAAAAAGAGAGTGGCGAGTTGTGGAGCAGACGGTAAACCAGGCACCGGGACAAAGTGCAACATTTTAGAAAACCGATCCGTGATCACCCAAATTACAGTATTGCCGGAGGAAGGAGGGAGGTCGGTGATGAAGCCCATCGCAACGTGAGACCACAGAGAATTGGGAGTTCGAAAGGGTTGCAGCAAAAGAGCCAGTCTGTGGTGAGGCGTCTTGTCACGGGCACAGGTGGTACATGATTGCACAAATTCTTTAATATCTTTGACAAAATCTGGCCATCAGTAGAAATGGAAGATTAGTTGATAGGATTTTCGTGCACCAGGGTGCCCAGCCACCAGAGAGCAATGACTCCATTTCAGAAATCTCCTCCGGAGCGCAGGGTGCATATATGTCTAACCGGGAGGAACGTGTTGAAGGTTAATGGAGGCCGTGTAAATAAACCGTTCAGGGGGTATAATGTGTTGAAGGACTACTTCTACTCCAATCACCTCAGAGGCACGGGAGAGGGCATTGGCTTTTTGTCTTTCTCTGCGAGACAGAAATGTATCAGGAAGTTGACCTGCAAAAAGAAGAGGGAACACCTGGTTTGACATGAATTGAGACGCTAGGCCGTCTGGAGGTAATGGAGGTTTTTATGGTGGGAATAGATGTTGATGGGGTGCCGAGCTACATCCCGAAGGTAGCACCATTCCTCCATGGCCAGTTTGATGGCAAGCAACTCCCGGTCCCCAATGGTGTAATGGAAAACGTCTTAGAAAAGAAACTGAACGTAACTGTCTTGCCTTTAGGGCCTTTTCATGTGAGGACTGCCCCGACCCCAACGAAGAGGCATCAACTTCTAGGGAGGAGGGTTTCTTGGTGTCAGGTCGGGACAGAATAGGTGCAGATGAAAATGCTGATTTCAATTTAGCGAAGGCCTCCTCAGCCTCTGGCGGCCTTAACTTAGAGTTCGTGTTTTCCTTGGTGAGAGCTACGTTTGGAGCCACCAGTGTAGAGTAGTGCAGGATGAACTGCCGATGTAATTGGTGAATCTCAGAAAGTGCTGCATGGCCTGAAGACCATCTGGCCGAGGCCACTGCAGAATGGCAGACAATTTTGCAGGGTCCATCTGTAAACCCTTGTCCCAGATGATATACCCAAAAAAGGAAGACTGATCTGGTGGAAGAGGCACTTCTCCAATTTGGTGTAGAGGTGATTAGCTTAGACGCCTCAGTAACTGGCGCACATGGATTCGATGAGACTCCAGATCGGGTGAGAAAACCAGGATGTCATCCAGGTAGACAACGACACAGGTAGAGAGGAGGTCCCAGAATATATCAATGATGACTGTAACGAATGAGGTAGTGGATCCTCTGGACCACCACAAGCGATGGTATAAGCCACGCCAGGGAGCGGAGTCTAAGTAGGTCCGGTTTTCACCAGAGCCCGCCGCAAAGCGGGATGGACTTGGTGCGGCGGATTGCTACCAGGTCGCTACCCCTGACGTGACTTTCTTGCGGTGGCAGCCAAAGTGTTGCGCGATACAGAATCATGAAGCAGGCTCATAGTCGGGGTGATGAAGTCAGGCAGAAGGTCAGGACAGGCGGCAATGGTTCGTGGTCAAGGGACGGAGGCAGAAGGTACGGTACACGGTAGACAAACAAGATACTCTGGAATGCTTCCTCTCTAGACACAGGGCACTATCGATTCAGCAAGGCAGTAAGGAAGGGGCAGGACTTAAATAGGGTCAGCGTCTGGTAAAACCAATCACCGGCGCGCTGTTCCTTTAAATTGAGCTGCAAGGCCGCGCGCACCCGCTAGGGGGCGAGCGCACGTACTGACGGCAGCAGAGACAGACATCCAAAGCACAGCAGGAGCGTGGCGAGATAAGTGAAGGGAGCTGCGAGTACGCCTGCAGCCCGAGGGTCGGGACACGCCGCTGCTCGCAGCAGGGGATGCAGCTGGGGTGCGGGTGAGCCTGCAACCCGTCAAGGGGGTCGCAGGGACACCCATGACAATGACCTCATGGAAAACTGCTGGAGCATTACACAGACCAAAGGGCATAACCAGGTACTCAAAGTGCTCGTCCCGTGTGATAAAGGCCATCTTCCATTCATTCCCCTCACAAATCCGAATGAGATTCTAGCCCCCCCCCCCCCCCCCCAAGTGCAATGAGAAGATTTTTGCTCTGTGAAGCCGTCAAAAAGTTCCATGATCAAAGGCAAAGGATGCTGGTTCTTCACTGTAATCTTGATGAGTTCCTGATAATCGATACAAGGGCGTAGAGAACCATCTTTTTTCTCCACAAAGAAGAACCCAGCACCAGCTGGAGAGGAGGACTTGAGGATAAACCCCTTCTAGAGGTTCTCCTGTATGTAGGCAGACATGGCCTGGGTCACAGGCACAGACAAGGGGAGGGCTAGTACTAAGAAGCAGGTCTATGGTACAGTCATAAGGGCGGTGAGGTAGAAGGGTCTCCGCTTGTTTCTCTGAAAAGACGTTGGTGAACTCCTGATGTGCATCGGGTAGTCTGGGCCGAGGCTTGAGGAGCATAAGTGGAGAAGAGCGTCTTCGCCTGTCTTCCAGTCGAGCATAGGGGCATGGCATTGTAGCTATGGGAGTCCCAGAAGGATTGCCGAGGAAGAACAAGGCAGCACATAGAACATGATCTTCGTCTTGTGACAAGGCCCCCATGTGAAGAGACACTGGTTCAGTAACGTACTGAATGGGGTTGCTCAGGAGTTCCCCACTGACCGAGGAGATCACCAGGCAGACCACCAATAGGCGAAACTGAGACACCAGGGAGGATTGAATGAAGTTCTCGGCTGACCCAGAGTCCAGGTAAGCAGGAGCCTGAAACAAGAGTCCTGAATAGGTCAAGACCTGTACGGGCATCGTCAGTCGTGGAGAGGGGTGATTTGCACCTAGGGATTCCTCTTCCAAGTGACCTAGGTGTGGGCATTTCTCAGACGCTGGGCACGTTGTGGACAGTCTCTTCTGAAATGCTCCGGACTGGCGCAGTAGAGGCACAAGTTCTCCACCCAATGTTGGGACCGCTCTTGCACAGACAGGTGGGTTCTGTCCACTTGCATCTGCTCCTCACCAGAAGGCTATGGAAGCGGCAGAGGAGGCTTCTGGAAAACTGGAGCCAGACAAGGAAAATGATGAGGTCGATCTGAGTCACATTATTGACGGTGTTCTTCCTGTCTCTCGGCAAAGTGCACACCGTTGCAGGTGGCCAAGTGAATTAGCTCACTGAGAGGAGACGGGAGGTCTCTTGCAGCCAGTGCATCTTTTACCCTACTGAAAGGCACTTCTTGAATGTAGTGCATAGGGCGGCATCATTTCAATATATTTTTGGGGTGCTGGAAAGGTCTTGGGGTGTGATTTATGTTCGATTTGCCACCTGAGTGAGCGGTGAGTACAAAGAGAACTGAGTGGAAATAAATGAACTCCATTACAGTGGCCCTCACGTCACGTGCTGGTGGGTATGTGACAATGACACTTTTCTTAATTTTGCACCAAGACACATAGCGGACTCCACCCAGCCTCCAACATATAAATTGTCATAACTTGGTGCAAACTTAGTGCCCGAACGAAATGTGTCATTTATGCAATTAAATGCCCATGTAATAAATCATATATCGGAAGAGCCAAGAGAGTTTTGAATGTACGCATACGGGAACATCTGTGCAATATATGTAAAATAAAGATTGCGATGTGTTAAAGTTTTTGTTTATTGACACCCGCTGTCAATAATGCGTTTGGAAGTGATGTCCCTACTGTCAGCCATCCTGTGCTTATGTAATGCTGTGCACCTCCAGCCCGGATTCAACAACACAGCTTAGGCTCCAGCTCAGTAACAGGAAGTTTAAATATTTTTGAGCCTGTTAGCTTCATCTTGTTTAGTTTTGTGGATCATTTGATTAATATTGGAACATTATATGAAACTTAGTTTTTGGGTGTAGAATTATACAGTAGTGGGAGTAAGGTATGAATTGCTTACTTTGACTATCATTGCTCTATGCAGACTTCTCAGGGGTTGGATACATCAAATGGATATAGTGGGTTGTATTGAAGTTATAAAAGCAGAGTGTTACTTTTGAAAGATAGTGTTTCTCATTTTAATGTATATATTGAATAAGGTAACGCAGGCACCAATTTTTTATAGTTTTTATTTCCAGAACATACTTTAACGGACATAGCAGAACGGTTGCTTTTGGAATCCAGGTCGCTTCTGAATTTGGAAGTTTAAGATTGGCGCTTATATATAATTTATGCTCCCAATATTGCCATCAGACTGGACCGAGAATTTTATATGGCTACATAGGTATGAATAGTTTTTTAGTTTCAGGTGGTTAAGCCTTTTTTGAAACCCTTAATTGTTCCTGCTGTGACCGGCTCCTCAGGCAGCCTATCACAATGGTTTCTCCTTGCTGTGAGTTTTCTGATGTTTAACAAGACTGTATTTTTTACTGAAACATTTCCCACAATCTAAACATGAAAACGGCTTCTCTCCTGTGTGACATCTTAGATGTTCCATAAGATTTGATTTCTGGCTAAACCATTTCCCACAGTCTGAACATGAAAACGGCTTCTCTTGAAGTCTATTATGTTTGACAAGAGCTGACTTTCGCTTAAAACATTTTCCACATTCTAAACATATAAATGGCTTCTCCCCTGTGTGTACTCGTAGATGTTCAGTCAGATGGGATCTACACGTAAAGCTCCTTCCACATTCTGAGCATGAGTATGAAAATGGTTTTATTCCTGTGTGAATTTGCTGATGTTTCTTAAGAAGACCTTTAAGCCTAAAGCATTTTCCACATTCTAAGCACGAATATGGCTTCTCCCCTGTATGAATTGTCTGATGATTCTCAAGAAAAAATTTAACCCTAAAACATTTCCCACAGTCAGAACAAAAAAATGGCTTCTCCCCAGTGTGAATTCTTACATGTTTATCAAGAAGAAATTTAACCCTAAAACATCTTCCACACTCTAAACATGGAAACGGCTTCTCCCCTGTGTGAATTCTTACATGTTCCACCACCTTTGCCTTTGTGATAAAACATTTTCCACATTCAGGACATGCATATATCTTTTCCATTGTGTGACGTCTCATGTGACTAACAAGACCCAATTTCTTGCAAAAAGATCTCCCACATTCTGGGCATGAGAAAGGTCTTTCCTCTGTGTGACTTTTCTTGTGCAGGGAAAGATGAGATTCTCTTGTAAACTGTTCTCCACTTTCAGAACATGGAAACATTTCAGCCGGTCTATGTCCAGTTCTAGGTTTGCCGATCTGTGACGGATTATCTTCTAATTCATGATTGGAGTCTTCATCTGGAAAAAGAAATAACATTTTTACCCAAACAAAATGGTTTAACATTAAAGACATAAAATGATGAAATCAGGATATGAGGTTTTCCTCTCCCTATTTCCACATAACATGTATCACATAGAGCAGCTCGTCAATAACCCGGGGGCTCATATCTTATGCAACCGCTGTACAGACCGTGTGTTAGATTTCTTCTGTCTTTTAGATACTTTTGGTGTTTCTATAGATAATTGTCATTAGTGTCTAGAAAGGAGGCTTGGCCGTGTGAAGTTATGTTTATTACTGGTGTGTGCCACAAATCGGGTAAAGTAACTCCAGCAAGAGGTGGATTAAGAAGGACGAATGTGTCTGGAAGATGCTCCCACCCTATCACCCAGCATGCACCACTCCGATACATCTCCTAACTCTATCACCAAGCGTGCAACACTCTGGTTCATACCATATCATCTGTGGGTCTCATCTGGGTTGATGTGGTCTTTTCTACAATAACAGCTCTGCCCCAGTGACTGAATACAGTGTATATATGTGATGACCAGATGGCGAGTGAATCTAGGAAACCCTCACACCTGGTCTATCCTCTATAATCATTAAGGTCTTCTCTTACCTGGTGATGCGAGAGGCCAGGGATCCTCCATTATGACCTCCTTGTACAGATCCTTGTGTCCTTCTATGTACTCCCATTCCTCCATGGAGAGATAGACAGCGACATCCTGACACCTTATAGGAACCTGACAACACAAGATCCCGTCATCACCCAGACCCCTCCAGTGGTGTTTCTATATAATTCCCAGCATTCTCAGTCACCTCTCCAGTCAGCAGCTCAGTTGGGTCCTTAAAGGTCAGTTCTAAGGAAACTTCTGCTCCTGTATCAGTGAATGAGGTGGAGGCTCGGGGGTTCTGGGTGCTGCTCCGTCCTCCTGACACACGGGGGGCCACACACTCACCAGACGACTTCTTCACTACTGTGTAATCCTGTGTAGGGGGAGACACCAATCACTACATAGATTCTAAGAACCCCTCACCTTTTCCATCATTTACCTGTTACTGATAGAGAGAAGAGCAAGTTCATGTGAGACTCTCACCTTTCCAGTTACCAAGTAGATGATCTCCAGGGTGAGGTCTAATATCCTGGTGGTCCTGAGGTCTCTGTCTTTATACATTCCCGATGATGTGAGAGGCCGGGGATCCTCCATCATGACGTCCTTGTACAGATCCTTGTGTCCTTCTATGTACTCCCACTCTTCCATGGAGAGATAGAAAGCGACATCCTGACACCTTATACGAACCTGACAACACAAGGATCCCATCATCACCAAGATCCTTCCTGTAGTGTTACCATATAATTCCCAGCATTCCCAGTCACCTCTCCAGTCAGCAGCTCTGTGATCCTGGTGGTAAGTTCTAGGATCTTCTGCTCCTCTATCAGTGAATGAGGTGGAGGCTCGGTGATGGGGCTCTGGGTGCTGCTCTGTCCTCCTGACACACAGGGGGCCACACACTCACCAGACAACTGCTTCACTACTGTGTAATCCTGTGTATGGGGAGACACTGATCACTACATAGATTCTAAGAGCCCCTCACCTTTCCCATCATTCATCTGTTACTAATAGAGATAAAAGCAATGTCATGTGAGACTCTCACCTCTCCAGTTACCAAGCAGATGATCTCCAGGATGAGGTCTAATATCCTGTTGGCCCTGAGGTCTCTGTCCTTGTTTATTCCTGGTGGGTCATTGATGAAAAGGACCATTGTCTTTAGCTACAATAGTCCTGGACCTAAGGAAAACAAGAAGGATCAAGAGCAAGATCACCCAGGTAGTGGGATAAATGTTGTGGGTGGAATAATAGATCAGCAGGACTAGGCATGTATCTTGTTTCATGAAGTTAGGGAGAGTTCTAGGAGTACCTGATAAAAAGAAGCTCTCTTGCCAAGTGTTGTGATAATGCTGAAGCATGAGTCTGAGAAATGGCAGCCCTTACTGCTCTTTCTTGCAGCCGGGAGAGGAGCCCAACTAGCAGTTACCTAGTTTATAAGACTGTAAAAAGACAGGAGTCCATCCAGTTCAGCCTACTGTGCTATAGTGTTTATCCAGAGGAAGGCAAAAACCCCCATGAGGTAGAAGCCAATTGTTCTCATTTTAGGGAAAAAAACCCTCCTTCCTGCCTCCAATCTGGTGATCAGACTAAATCTCTGGATCAGTGACCCTTCTTCAGAATCCCGGTCACTATAACTTGTTATATTATTACATCTAGAAATGTCTCCAGACCCTTCTCCAGAATCCCGGTCACTATAACTTGTTATATTATTACATCTAGAAATGTCTCCAGACCCTTCCCCAGAATCCCGGTCACTATAACTTGTTATAATACATCTAGAAATGTCTTCAGACCCTTCTCCAGAATCCTGGTCACTATAACTTACATAGTTACATAGTTAGTATGATTGAAAAAAGACACGTATCCATCAAGTTCAATCAAGGGTGGGGAAAATGTGGGTGAAGGGAGAGAGACAAGGACTTTAAGCCCACCCTCACCACTGGTTAATGCTTTGAAACCCACAAGGCAAGAACCAATCTGCTCCAGTGGAGACCCTATCTTTGATCCCAGAGCCTCCCCCAGCCAGGATCCACAATGTTACATAGCTACGTACGCATTAATATTCTTTAGTTTTTTCTTGAAACCCTGACCTGTTCCTGCTGTGACCAGCTCCTCAGGCGGGCTTTTCCACAGATTCACAGTTCTTACAGTAAAGAACGCCCTTTCCCCCTCTGGAGATTGAATCCTTTTTTCTTTAGTCAAGGGAATGTCCCCTTGTCTTTTGAGGGGATTCACTGAAATTATTTCTCCCCATACTTTTTTTTAAGGACCATTTATAAAATTAATCATTTTCCCCCGAAGCCTCTTTTTTTTCCCAAGACAAAATAATTCAATTCTCTAACCTCTCCTCAAAAAAAGATCTCCATTCCCCTTAAAAGTTTTGGTTGCTCATCTTTGCACTATCCTAGCTCCATTACACATTCCCCTATAAACTGGGGCCCAGAACGAACACATATTCTAAGTGGGTCAAACCAATGCTTGTACAAAACTAGAATTACCCCCCGTCCCGCGATCCAAGCCTTTTTTAAAAAACCCAATATCTACTTGCCTTAGAGGCAGCTGATTGCATTGCATGCTTTCTGTAGTCCCAGATCTACAAGAAAAGCCCAACTTTTCCCCCAACAACGATTTTCCCTATTTTTTCTCCCCCTAGGAATATTCCCTTTAATTATTTCTACCCCCAAAGCAGAACCTTAAATTTATCCACATTTAACCCCAATTGCCAAATGGATGCCCAAGCACCAGTGTGCCAGGGCGCTTGAAAAATTTTTTAGCATCTTCCATAGATACACAACCCGCATAGCTTTGTGATCGCAAAAATCAAAACCGGCTATTTATCCCTTCCACTATATCGTTAATAATACATTAAATAAGAGGGGACCCAATTTTGACCCTGCCACAAAACCACCAACCGGGCCACCACAGTAGGGGGTCCCCTTTTCACCACTCTCGAACGAACCCAACCAGTTTTTTAAAACCATTACACAACGTTTTCCTAAAACCCAAAGGACTAATTTTCCCCAACAAACCTTTTGCGGACATGTAAACTCCTTTGCAAAGTCTAAAAACACAATATCCACAGCTGCCCCCTATGGACTTCTACTCCCCCCTTCAAAAAGCACATCAGATGGTCTGCACTTCTTTCTTAAAAATCCATGCGGGAATCACAATAAAATTTTATTTTTTTTCCACAACTCCTGTAATAGTCCCCATACCCCTCAAAAACATTTTTTTTTCCTACAACAATGTTTATATATCATAATTACCTGGGCAAACTTGGAGCCTTTTTTTGAAGAGGGAACTACCTTCGCCCGTCTCCGGGACTATACCAGGGGCACCAGGAATCCCCCAAATATCATGTACAGGGCACAAAGAAAACCGGCTACTCTTTAAGAACTCTTGGGGGTATACCCTCAGGCCTGGACCTTTTTTACATTCATTTTTTTTAACTTTATTTAACCTTCCTACACTGACCAATTAAATTTTAGAGATGATGTATTTAACAGTACTGGCCCCCAAATACATTTCACTTTGGGGGGCCCGGGGCCCAAAAACTTTTAATTATTACACTAGAAATTTTCCAACCCTTTTCAAATCCTGGTTCCATAGCATCGTTTTTTCAGGGCTAGGGATAATATTAGCTCAGCGGCCCCCCTTCTTTTTCATTTGGGTGCTGCACCCTTTTTATCCTGTGAGGTTTATGGATATTTGGGTCTGCAGACCCCCCCCCATCGCCTCTTTAAAACTCCTGTACTAGATGGGGAAGGTAACTATCTTTAGTTATTAACACAAACCTGTTTTATGAGAGCCACAGGTTTCCATTTCCCAATTTATGTCTGGGTAGTTTAAATCACCCATAATAACAACCTCATTTGGATTAGGCCCCCCTATCTATTTGTCTGGGCATAAAATTTTTATGGGTTCTGTTATATTTGGTGGCTTGAGACTTATTAAATTTAAATTTTTTATTACCCCCATGATATTAACCCAAAAGATTACATTTCCTCTCCTGTTCTAGGTCTTTTCCCCTGTGGTTTTTTAAACAGATTTTTTTAAAGAAAACCCCACGCCCTAATGATTTTTTCTAAATAAACAGTAACCCTGTAAATTAACCCTAACTGCCCAGTCATAGGTCCAATCCAGCCCTGTGTATAGGAATCCGGGCGTCCCCTAGGGAAATTTAACATCCCGCCATGTCTACAGTTACAGCACAAATCCCCTTTTTCTTAAAACCCAAATTTTTGGCCCCCCTTAATCTCTAATCTCCCCCTGTTTTATGGTGTGGCCGTGGTCAAAAGAATTTTTTTAAAATGTATTTGGAGGTCCTTGCCCTTTAGTTTTTTTGGCCCAAAATCCCCCGACATTGTTTTTAAGGACTCTTACCCCTGTAAAATTTTTTGCAACATGACCCCTGGGTTTCCCCCCCAGCCCACCCGTAATCTGTCAACCGTCCGTGATGTCAGGCCCCGGAAAGACCCAAATAGCTCGACGACCCCGATTGTTGATAGATTGGTCTGTTTTCCCCCAATAATGGAGTCCCCCCCCCCAGCCCCCGTCCTGCGGCCCCGGTTCCCATTCCCCTCTCTAGGACGGTACATTGTAAGGGTGTGGGCGGCATTTTCAGTCATGGTGCCCAAATGGGGAGAGGGGTCACAGAACCCGATAGAAGCAGGTGACCTGATACAAATTTTCTTTTTTCCCAAACCCCAGCTTTAAAAAGTAAATCGGTTTTTCGGCAAAACGACCGGACAAGCATCCCCGGTTGAGGAAAAAATTTCTCCCAATTGGGGATACCCAAAAGGATGGGAAATCAAAACAGCAAGCAGCGCCATTAAAGAGACGTCCTTTTTGTACAAGGACCCCGAAGAAGAACGATGCCTCTAGTTTTCACTAAAAACCCACAAGGGAGACCTATGAAAATTGCCCGGAACTCCCAAGTGCCATAGGGGGCAAAAGACTCACAGAGATTTTCATCCCCCCCTTCCCCTTCCTTTTTGGAACCTAAAACCGCACGTTTATTGTCCGGATTACTGAAGGCCCCCCCAGAAAAAGGGCCCCTTTCCTCCGCGAACAGGGTTGCAAGACCGCGAAAATCCCCCATGCAGTGTACCTGTCCCACATACGCGGGGCCAGAATTAGGGGGGAAATTTTGGGTCTCCCAAAGTGGTGTATGATGATGTGTGGCAAGTCCGAACCCCGGCCTTTATGTGGGGGAACAGGGCAGAGACTCGCCAAGCATGAAATCAAAGATTCCCATTAAAAAACCAGAACGATTCCCCCCAGTGGGCCCCCACATTTCTCCCGGGGATGACCATTTTTATTAAGACTTTAAGTTATGGTTTTTGGTACATTTTAAGACACGGGGAAAAGGGAAAAAAGTGGGAAAATTTAAAATTTTGCAAAAAAATTTTAAACTCTGAAAAATGGGTTTAAAAAATTCCTGCTAGTTTTTGAAAAATAGTATGAACTGGGCAGCCAAAAAATTTCACCCGATGGTACGAGATAAAAACGAAAAAATTATGACCACCCGTCCGCCTCACAAATTTCCCCAAATTTTGATTTTTACCTGTTTAAAAGACTTCCGCTTATATTGCATTTTGTTATTTTTTAGATTTAAAATTTTGAAGTGGGCTTTTGTTAAAAAATCTGTAAATGTTCATTTTGTTTTAAAAATTATGTCTGAAGAAAAGGGGCTTACTCCGAAAAGGACCCCAAAAAAATTTTTTTTTTACCCTAAAAGGTTTTGCCTGTTTCTTCCCCCTATTTTTATGGCTAAAATGTTTCAACATTTTATATAATATGATCCCCCTTTTAACCCCCAATTTAAGACAGAACTAAAATTCCACAGAAACGCTCCCAAGCCCCCGCTCTGTCAGGGGAAGAACCTTCCTCCCCGCAACGACTCCCCTGCATACAAAGGGCCAATCACGACGCGATTTAGGGGAGGAATGTGTTTTCCCCCATACAGGGCCTTTTATGATGTCCCTGTCTGTGATCAGGGGGGGGGGTCAGGAATCTTTGGACATTCTATCATGTGACCAGTGTGATTCGCCACGGGCCTTTACCCCCTTTTTAACCCCCCCCTGTAGGTTATAATAATCTTTATTTTTTTAGCGCTAACATATTGCACGCTGTACGGTAAAGGATGAAAATAAGAAAAACCAAGATTACACAGTAAAAGTACTTAAAATGAACCCCAAGGTGGGGGCCCTCCCAAAAAAACTTTAAAAACTTTAGGGTGTAGGGGAGTGAAGGGTTTAAAAAAAATTTCGGGGTTTAAAAAAATCCCGCCAGAAACATAAAAAGCAGATGAACCGCCCCAAGGCCTTAATCTATTTTCAAATGCCTTTGGTTCAGAGGGGGGGGAGATGTAGAGGGGGACGTGTGGAGAGACGGGGAGGTGGTTTAATTTATTAAAAATGAGGGGGGTTGGGGGGGGGATTTAAGATGGGGGAGGGAAAATGGAAAGAATTTTTAAAAAATTTTTGTTTAATTTAAATTTATTTTTTGCTTACTTGGCCCCGGGGTGGGTTTGAGTTAGGGAGGAATGTAGGGGGTGCCGCTGGGAGAGACCGGTTTGGTGAACAGAAAGGGAGGGATTTGGAGGGGCGCGCTGTGGGGAGACGGGTGGGGGGTAGAGGGGGGTGGGGGGAATGTAGGGGTGCAGCGCGTGGAGGAGCGGGTAGGGTGGTAGCAGAGAGAGGGGGTAAGTAGGGGGTGCAGTGCTGGGGACCCCGGGTAAGGTGGTAGACAGAGATGAGGGAGGAGATGTAGGGGTGAAGCACTGTGGAGAGACCCGGTAGGGAGGTAAAGATGAGGGAGGACATGTAGGGGGTGCAGCAGTGTGAAGAGACCCCGGTAGGTGGGGGACAAAAATGGGGAGGGAGTGGGGGTGCAGCGGGACCCGTGGAACCTTGGCCCTTTTTCGATTAAGCCTCAGATTCACTGACTGACTTCATATGTCGGATTGGCCTTCAGCGCATCAGTAGAGGAAAGAATGAAAAGAGTTTAGGCACCAGAGTGAAAGGCAAAAGCATGGAAAACATGGAAATTTCTCTGAAATGTCACATGGGAATAAGGCCACACAGGTCCCCGGGTTCCAACCACTGTGACATCTTCTGCCTCCCGGGCCACTTAAAGCCTAAGTGGGGCCCCTCGCCAATGGCCCCGACAGCTAGCAAGCACCCTCCCTAGTCCCCCTACCCGTCAGCCAATTTCCCCAAAAAAAAACAGCCTACACCTTCCCCCCAGTTTGACCTGCTGCCGTACGAGAAATCCCCCGGCGCCGCCTTCGGATACCAGCTGTGGACATAAGAAAGGTGCTTTCACCCCCCCCCATCCCAAAGAAAAAAGTTGAAATTTTTGGCATTGCCAGGCTGTTGGCCTTGAAAATGTTGCCTTTCCGCCTGGTGGAACAATGGGTTCCCCCAGTAGGGCCCCTGGCATCCCCCAGTATCAGATGCCAACGACATTTCTTCACAAAAAAACTGCCCCTGCCCTGGCCGCCAGTTGAGAAAAGATCTCCAGTTGTTGGCTGTATCTTGTCCCCCAAAAAGTCCATCTCATACGACACAGGGGACTATAAGACGGTCAAGGGACACATCTCACTGATGCTCACGGGGTGAGTTTGGTGGAGACACTGCCTTGATCCCCAAACCCTCGACAGGTAATCACGTGCCAAAAAGAAACCCCTGTTCTGAAATTAATTTTGTCTTGGACCCCATCAACATACAGGTCAAGAGTAGGAGGGCTCTGATATAACCGACCATGGCGGGGTGCAAAGAACCCTGGCCCCCCAAAGATGGGTGCGCAAGGGAAAAGCAATCTCCTTGCTCCCCTTGGGTTTGGTAGAAAAACGCAATCTCTTGTTGACAAACACATGAATCGGGGTGTGCGGTGTCCCGGTCTTGACGTATGCGGGGAAAAGGTCGAGGTCTTAGCCCACTTCTGGTGTTCGCAGCCTGCTTCTGCGCAACTGGCAGCGTTGCAGCGTGATTTGAGCCTTCCCGTCCACCATCTGATATGTGATGTGGCACCACATTTGAATTCCACCCTCCACGTGCTCCAGTGATTGTGGCAGCAGTGTAATGCCATTATGCAGCATGAAGTGTGCTGGCCACAGCAGAGTTGCGGACCTGGGTTGACCTATAGAGAGGGGACGGGTGAAAGATCTCTGCGCACCCTTGAATTTTTTGAAAGCCCCCAAATGGACAGTAGGACGATGGCTTGTCAGCATGACCATTGTAGTCATTTTTTTTAGGGAAAAAAGGTTAGGCACTTATAGCAGCAATCCCAGCGTGATTGTGGAGGAGGCGACAGATGCAGACACAGAGCCCTTTTTTCCCCCTCAGAAGTAGAAGGGCCGACGTTTACAATTTCTAGGTGGGGTTCTGGTTGAGGGCGGGTGCAGGGGGAGTTCATCAAGAGTAGAGCACAGATGTAGCCAGGGGACTGGGGCAGTAAGGACGAGGAAGGGAGGATATATGGGCAGGGGGGGGCCCACCCCGGGCAGATTACCCTTCAGGGTAAAAAGGGTTGGCCGGGGTTAAGGGGAGGAGGGAAAATCCTGTTATGCCCCCCGACCCGGGGGGTTTGGGGGATCCCGGCGGATCTCACACTGAGGTTGGATGTTTACCCCGTAAGAGCCATGCATAAGGCAAAAAAAAATGAAGGCAGTAACGGATTCCCCCTCCCCTTTATCCACGTTACAAAAAGAAGCAATTTCTTTCCACCCACACAAATTTACAGTAAAAAGCAGGATTTGCATTTACATCGGGGGTTTCAGTAAATGAGGGACAGTGTCATTGAGCAACTCGATACATTTTTCCCCCTTTCCCCCCTTCTAAAGCACGGTGGAAAACATCGCAACGCGGAGCATTAATGGCAAGTAGCAGGGCAGTGCGGCAGAATCCCACTGGGTACATTTTGCAATGTTTTTTCCACCCCCCCCTATGCCTGGGAAGAAGGCGCTTTAGGGCCAACAGACCGCCTTTAGACCATTTCCTGAACCCGTGGGTCAACATGATTTTTTTGGGCTTAGCTGGACCCCTTAAAATTTGGGGGTCCGAACTGGAAAAAAGGGGAACTTGTCGACACGCCATACAAATTTTAGAAGTTTTATCCTGCCCAGCAGCCAGTATTATCTTGGAACGCACGTTTAGCACAGCTGGCAGGGTGATAATTGACAAACGTATCCGTCTTTCCCCTGACAATGTGGATTGTTTGACATTTATCAAATTGAATCAAGCATGGATCTCTGACTATTTTGTTGTCCTGGTTGCCAATGTCACTGACTAGTAAACTGTGGCACGTCTTCTTGACAATGTGAAATACACATATAAACAGGGCCGGACTGGGAATAAAAATCAGCCCTGGCACAAAGCCCCCACCAGCCCACATACAATATCTGCTAACAAAATTTCCCTTGCTCTCACACCTCGCCACGTTCTAAAATAAAGAACACTATATAGCTGCTTTCACACGGAGCACTTTTGATGCTTTTTTTAAATGTGTATTTGGTGCGTTTTTGTGCAGAAAGGCAGAGCAGTTAATGCTGTACATTTCTGCACAAAAAATGCACCAAAACCGCTCCGTGTGAGAGCTCCCTAAACACAAGCAAGAGGGAAAAAGTGGTGCAGAAAAAAACCCTCACAAGAGTCGGGGTGTGCACTTGCTTTTACAATCAGGGACAAGCCCACACTGACACTACTTTAAGCACCAACATAACCCTACAACCCCCCAAATCACTTCACCAGTAGTCAGGTCCCCATCACATGAATACAGCTCTGACTCAACCAGGAATTTAAAATGACCCTGACAGCAGGGACTACAGGAGACGTCATCTTGATGGCAGTTGTTCTCTTCTCCTTTTCCCTTCCCCCATATGGCCCAAACCTCCATGACATCTTCCCTTGATGAGTTGTTCCCTTCCATTTTTTTTTCTGCCCGGTAACAGCAGCAATGTCGTCTTTTTCCCCGGTCACTAACACGGGCCCTGTAGAATTTACCACAAATACATTTAGAGTCTTCTCTCTTTTAGCGGTTAACTATCAATTCCCCAAACAGTGTAAGCCAGACCCTAAAAATTAGAAATTCAAAAATGTCAGATAAGTGGCATGTAAATAGGTAGACCCCCATTAGGCAGGCAGGGCCAGTATGTAGGTAGGAGGGGCCAGTATGTAGGTAGGCAGCGCCCCCAGTTTGTAGGTAGGCAGGGACAGTATGCAAGCAGGCAGGGACAGTACACAGGCAGACAGGGACAGTACACAGGCAGACAGGGAAAGTATACAAGAAGGCAGAGCCACTTATAGGCAGGCAGGGCCACTTATAGGCAGACAGGGCCACTTGGGACCTATAGTTAGGCAGGGGCGGTTTATAATGGTTAGGTGGGGCATTATAAGCAGCAAGGCCAGTATATAGGAAGGGCGGGCCACTTATAGGCAGCCAGGGCCAGTCTACTGCAGGCAGGGGCAGTATATATGGTAGGCAGGGCAGGGGAAATATTAGCAGGGCTATTATAGGCAGCCAGGGCAGTGTATAGGTAGCCAATGCAGGGTATAGTTAGCCAGGGCTATTATAGGCAGCCAGGGCAGGGTATAGGTAGCCAGGGCAGGGTATAGGTAGCCAGGGCAGTATATAGGCAGCCAGGGCAGGGTATAGGTAGCCAGGGCAGGGTATAGGTAGCCAGGGCAGTATATAGGGCAGGGTATAGGCAGCCAGGGCAGGGTACAGGTAGCCAGGGCAGGGTATAGGTAGCCAGGGCAGTATATAGGGTGGGTATAGGTAGCCATGGCAGGGTATAGGCAGCCATGGCAGTATATAGGGCAGGGTATAGGCAGCCAGGGCAGTATATAGGGCAGGGTATAGGTAGCCAGGGCAGGGTATAGGTAGCCAGGGCAGTATATAGGGCAGGGTATAGGTAGCCAGGGCAGGGTATAGGTAGCCAGGGCAGTATATAGGGCAGGGTATAGGTAGCCAGGGCAGGGTATAAGTAGCCAGGGCAGTATATAGGGCAGGGTAAAGGTAGCCAGGGCAGGGTATAGGTAGCCAGGGCAGTATATAGGGCAGGGTATAGGTAGCCAGGGCAGGGTATAGGTAGCCAGGGCAGTATATAGGGCAGGGTATAGGTAGCCAGGGCAGTATATAGGCAGCCAGGGACAGAAAGTAGTTTAAAAAAAAGAAAAAAATAATACTCACCCGCTGTCCCCTCCTCTTCACCCGCCCCGAAGCAGCTGCTGGCTTCCTGGTACAGGTCGCGGAGCAGGCGCGCGATGACATCATCACATCGCGTGCCTGCCCCGAGGCCTCCTGGGAGCTGAACAGACAGGATCAGAAGATCCAGTCTGTTCAGCCTCGGCCGCTGCTTTGCACCGCGCGGGTGCAGGCGGCGGCCCGTGGGTGGCTGCATGGCTGGGTCTGTGACCCGGCCATGCAGCGAGGGGGGCCTGTCGGCCCCCTGGCACAGGGGTCCGGTCGCAGATGCGACCATTGCTGCCCCTGTGCGTGCACCGGCACTCGGGGTCCGCCAGGGGGAAACACCAGCCCCCTCGGCGGGCGCTCTGAGCCGGCCCTGCGGCCCGGACCCGAGCGGCCCGCCGGGGAAATGCCCGGTTTGCTCTATGGGCAGTCCGGGCCTACATATAAACTACACTACATCTCATGTCTGTAGTTCCTGTGCCTGCTGCTTCTACAAATTATAATCTACTGCTGCCACCAGCTAGATTTACAAGTCTTATGGCTGAAATTATTTTGAAATATACACCTGTATGACGATGTGCACTGCATACACTATGTACTGCCATATTGGCACCCTGACAGTTACCATGTGCCATTTCCAATACCAGTGTATTCTTATCTGTCAAAGGGGCTTTTGGGTCCCCTCAGGATGCAGGGCCCTGTAGCAGCTGCTACCGCTGCAGCCCCTATAACTACGCCCCTGCCAGCTTAACCTCCATCTTCTCCATTGGGATGTTATTGCTGCCACCACATATTTCACATATACAAAGCTTGCAAGCAGATGCATAACTTGAAGTTCTTGGGCCCTGGTGCAAAAAGTTAAATGAGCCTCCTGCCAGTTACTATGTTCCGTTTCCAATACCGGTGTCTTTTTATGTTCCAAAGGGGCTTTTGGGCCACCTCAGGATGCCAGGCCCTATAGGAGCTGCTACCGCAACACCTCCTATAGCTAAGCACATGCTTGCAAGCTGTCCTCATCTTTTCAGGCAGCCACTGAAAGGAATTAAGTATTTTAGCCTGTGAATTTTTTCCTGTCACACAAATTTCCTTCACTAAGTTGTTCCATGTATCCAGTTTACTGTTATGGATGGTAATTCCAGCATTTTCTCACCTGTATAGGTATAAAAATTAACCAGAACATCTACTCCCATTGTCTTTAATGGGGTTCTAGTTCGAGTTTTAGTTCGGCTCGAACCTCGAACCGAACACCACTACTGTTCTAAGTTCTACTCGAACTAGAACATTTTACTGCTCGCTCATCTCTAGTCAAGAGCTGAGAGCAGACTAGAGGACATGTGGGAGGGGACAGAGTGGGTATTACAATAGGACATGCAGGAGGGGACAGGATGGGGATTACTAGAGGAGGTGCGGGAGGGGACGGGATGGGTATTACTAGAGGAGGTGCGGGAGGGGACTGGATGGGGATTACTCGAGGAGTTGTGGCAGGGGCTGGGATGGGTATGACTAGAAGACGTACGGGGAGGTCTGGGTATTACTTCAGGACTGAAATGCAATGTTTTGCCAGATACCGTCGATTTTCTCTTTAAACTGAGTGGCCAGGTCTTCAATATAGAGGTCAGTGACCGATGCTTGAACTTTTGGCCTGAGGAGGAAATGGAAATGATCAAGTAGTCGTTTTGGGTTGTTGTGTAATGTTGAGATGAGGAGATTAAAATATTCTTGTTTGGCGCGGTGAAGGGCAGTGTGATAAGTCCTGAGCATGAATTTGTAATGGGGAAAGTCTGCAGGTAGCTTAGACTTTCTCCACAGATGTTCAGCACACCTGAAATATCGCTGTAGACAAACAGGAGACTGGGGACAGTGATGACTGTATGGTGTCTATGTATTCTTAAGAGTTGATGGAATGGATATTTCTGAATATGGGATGGGCAGGTGTGTCCAGAGAAAGCTGAGAATGTATCACATATAGATGGGTTCGAGGGTATGACTGTCGAAGGGGGTAGTTGGGGGGGGGGAATCCTGTGATCACCCGGGCAAGGTGGTATGGGTGGAGATTTCCGGTGATAGCGAGGTGCAGGAACTGGTACAGTAGCGTGAAGGGAAACGCGGGGTTAGCCATAGACAGGTAACAGGTCCCAGGCAGGTAATGGACTTGGTACAGCTACAGATAACAGCAAACAGTAACAAACTGGTACAGTGGCAGGAACAGCAGTGAATGGAGCCAATGGTAGTGCGGGTTAACCAGGTAACAAAAAAATTTAAAGGGAAAATATTTTCTTCCGGGAAAAATGTATAGCCGAGAAAAAATATGTAAATTTACTGGACTAGTATAAAAAATTAATTTATTGATAAAATTAGTTACATAAAAAGGAGTAATTACACTCCAAAAATACAAAAGCCCAAACAGTTGAAAATGCTATCCCCGGATAAATTTCCTAATGGGAAACTACTTACAAAAATTGGGGTTTGTCCCCAAAAAGGACGGTCTCACCTGGAACCCAGGGGGAAATTATCCTATTATACCTATACACGGGAAAAGTAGTATAACTTTTGTTTTCCCTGTGCAAAAAAATTTTATTAAAACCCAAAAAAAAAACAAATACCCCAAGATAACATAGGAAAAAATAGGCTACACATAAAACCCCAGCCAAGGTTTCTCCCCAATATGTGGAGATCATGGGGGCAAAAGCCCATAGTTGTTAGCCTTAGAGAAAACACATATTATACAAGGGATCACAAAGTCACAAAATGGTACCCGGGCAGCAGTACAGTGTATCCTAAAAAGGTTATATATTTCTATTTATAGTGCGGCTATTCAGTGACAATGATATATGATCCAGTTCGGTGTAGAGTGGGACAAGTCAAGCACTATTGGTTACTTACAGTTATGTGAGAACTATCTTTAGGGCTAAATTTAAAAGGGTTTTCACCAGTAGAAGCTCCTACAGCAAAGCCCCCCAAGTAAATTTTATATTTCAATGTTTGGAGTAAAAAGCCCCTTTTCCTTGTGCTAACGTAGTGGTGGGAGTCCCGCATACTGCGCGCTCTCTGTACACTGTTCGTGGCCTCAGTTGTTCGGCTTCGGAGTTAAACAGGTAACTCAAAGGGGTTTAGCAAACAGGGGGAGGACATAGGATGAACCCAACAAATGACCAGTAGCAAGAGAGGACTTCTTAATTTGCACAGAGGGCAGGGTATTAAAAGTTCATAAATATTTGAACAGTGCCACGCAGGCTCTAAAGGGTGGTTGTGTGTGCACAGGATGCCAGGAAGCAAGAGCGAGGATGGGTGAGTTGTATCGAGTATTGGCAACTGCCGCCGTGACCGAAACACTAAACTACGGCAGGGACAAGAGCCGGGACAGGTGAGTATATGCTGATAGCCGGAGCCACTGAAGCAGGAGTGGCAGCGTGGCACGGCCACGTCTGTGGTCCCCAGTGGGAGCCGCGGCATGGACCACAAGTACAGCAGAGGACTCGGGCATGTCCGAGGCCTGAGACAGAGCCCGTGATGTGAAGTGTGACATAGTGATAGAAAAATAGAAAAGGTTGTGGTCATAGAGCGTGTAAGGAGAATTAGTGAAGTAAAGACCAGATCAAGCAAGTTCCCATCCTTGTGGGTGAGAGAATCTGTAAATTACAAGAGGCCAAGAGAAAATGTTAGAGAAAGAAACTGAGAGGCGGAAGGAGACGTGGGGTCGTCAATGGGGATGATGAAATCACCCATGATGAGAGTGGGCATTTCAGCAGAAATTACATTACATCTGAGTCCCTACATAACAGATCCAACTTAGACATTTCATAGATGATCATAACTGGAAGTTTACATCATTAAAAATGAATGGTATTGAGAAATTAAACCTAAGTGAGATGGGATTTTAAACATCTCCTGCTCGATAGAAAACTTTATTGGATAGTTGCTGTGACGGATCACGGACCGTGGTCAGGCCGGTGCCTCTGCCACTGCTGGAACACCCTTACAGGGTGGGGGACGATTCTCCTGCACTATTGCTCTGCAGGATCTTCTTATTTGGTGATCGATGCCTGTACCCTACCTTGTGCTGTTAGGTTTATATATCCTCCTTGCATCCGTTCTGACTGAATTGTTTGGGTCTTCATGAGTATATATATATTATGCAGCTTATATGAGGTATTCCTTTTTGTGCACCAGCTATAATCTCTGCTGCACTTCTTTTGCCTGTTGGTCCCTGCTCCTAATTATCCCCTGATGCGATCCTGAGGAGGATCGAACATGTTGGGGGATGGGGGACCCTAGGATAGTAGTTGGTTTGTTTTTGCGGGGTCAGGCTCTGCCGGCCCGCCCTTATTGGGGCGACCTCCTGTTGTTATATAGGTAGGGTGTAATAGTCCCCTTCTAGGGTTTCATGGGTTTTGTTAGCCCTTTGTCCCCCATGTGTGCCTTTTTAGTGGAGAGTGTTTTTTTTCACCCCTTTTTGAAATTTAAAAGTTATTTGTCTGAAAAGATATCACTTTTTATTATTTTTGTATATTAAAAGTTAATTTTTAAAGGCCATTGACCCTCCTTTGGGGTTTGCATTTTTTGGTTTCTGAGGAATCTGTTAGCAATATACACCCATATTACTTGTTTTTTTTGGGTTTTTTTTTTTACACATCCCCGCTCACAGGGGCCAGAGGGTTTCTAACATCTGCGTTAAAAAATGTGAAGACTTCCGGTTTTTGGCGCCAAGGGATGTGGGGGGAGTGGGAGCTCCTGTCTCCCAACTCAAAAACCAGGAAATTATAACGGTCAGGGCTGTCGTGCCCCTGGGGTTAGTTGGAGGAGAAGGAGGAAGAGCGGATGGGTCCCCCCTCCTTGTCTCTCTGCCTGGGGGCGGGGTTCGTGATCCTGGCAAAGAGAGGGGAGGGGCAATCCCCTCACAGGACGGAGAGGGGGATCTGAAGTTGTAGAGGTGTGCGCTCTGTTATGTTGGAGCGCTCCCTTGACTCAGGGCAGTCCCCCTCACATTTTGGGGATGGTTTAAGCCCACCCTGCCCTAGAACCCCCCCGAAAACCCCCCCCCTGACCCCAGCTGTGGGGGCCCCCCAGCACCCCCCCCTACCCCGTGCCCCCTCTAACCCTTGGGGCCCCCCCACAAGCCCCCCCTGCCCCCGCACCTCCCCTTTGGGGGCCCCCCAGAGCCCCCCACCTGGCCCCGCTGGTGGGGGCCCTAGAGCCCCCCTGCCCCAGACCCCCACCACCCGTGCCTGCCCTGGGCCCTATTGTTGGGGCCCCCCTGAACCCTGGGGCGCCCCTAAACCCCCCTGCCCAGCACCCCCCTTTGGGGCCACTTAGAAGCCCCCCCCTTCCCTAGTGCCCCCCTTTGGCCCCCGCTGTGTGGGGCCCCTCTGAAAACCCCCCGGGGGCCCCCCACAACCCCCCCCTTCCCCGCATCCCCAATCCCCCTGCCTCCCCCCGGGACCCTCTGTGTGGGGCCCTCTGAACCCCTGGGGCCCCTCGAAGCCCCCCCTGTCCGCACCTCCCTGGGGCCCTCGGAAGCCCCCCCCCTTTCCCTAGTGCCCCCACCTGACCCCCGCTGGGTTTTTGGCCCCCCTTTAAGCACCCGAGGCCCTCAGCAGCCTACCCTGCCCGTGTCCTTCCCCCTGGGCCCTAGCTGTGGGGGGCCCCCTCTTAATTGTCTGTCTGGCCAAATGGAGAAGAGAAGGGAAAAATGATCATGGGCCGATGAGACGTCCCTGTGGTCACAAATGTATCTGCACTTGTGCACTGTATCTTCCCCATAATACCCTGTTAAAATCGGTCTTATTGAATTATTTTCACTAACAGTACGGTGGTATCGGTGAGGGCCCACTGCCCAAAATGCGAGGAGTTCAAAAAGGGGTTTCGGGTGAAAAATTTAAATGCGGGAAGTCGGGGGCCATGTTTTTCAGAAATTGGCGGGCCGTTTTCCCCCCGCTTTTTCCCCCCTTTTCATTTGAAAGGGGGGATTTTCATCAAGACCCTTTGGGGGGGTTGGGTTTTCCTTTTAAGGAAGGAGGGGGCCCCAAAAGTCTTGGAAAGGAGCGTTTTTTAAAGGGTTTAAATCAAGGGTTTCCCCGGTTTTTTTGGGGAAGTCTCAGGAGGTTTCCCCCGGGGAAAGAAAAAGCTTTGGGTCCTGTTTTAACGAGATCCTGCCGGTTCTTCTCTACACCGGCAGGCCTGGGCCCCCCTGGGCCCCCGTGTGTGGGCCATTACCGGGGCCGTGTTTTACTTATCGGGGGTCAAAAGATGGACGATTTCAAGGGGGCCCCCTTTTCTCTAAAAGGACCCCCCTCAAAGGTGGAAAAAAGGCCCCCCCCCGGAAAATCCCCACCTTGCGGGAGGTTTTCCCTTTTGTTTTGAGATTGCACCCCAACCGCCCCAATCGTCCAAAAAGGGGGCCGTCTGCGGGAAAGTTTCCGTTTCCCGCTTTTTCCCCCCACCCCCTTTGGCATGGCCTTGGGGGGTGGGTCAGTGGGATAGTTTTTTTCCCCTTTTACAACTGGGAGACCCCTTGGGTTTTCTATTTGGACGTCCCCGGGTTTGTGGGGGGAGCACCACCCTGGGGGGGTTTTTAAAACCCCGATTTTTTGGGAAATCCAAGGTAATCCACAAGCTCATCGAGCCAAAGGACAGGGCGGGGAGACGAACCCCCTTTTTTTGCCGGGGCGACCCCGCCCCCAAGGGGTTTGGGAAAAAATTGGTTTTTTTCTTGCAGGATCACAAACGAACAAAAGGACATGGGGATGGCTATCCGGGGGGGACTACCCCTAGGTCCTTAATGCATCCCCGGGAACCTGAGAAAAACACGGTTTTTGCCCGCGGTGCCCCTTTTGTGGAGGAGGACCGCATAAAATTTTTTTTGGGGAATCCCCCCTTTGCTCACCCGTTTGTGGTTTCACTACAGCACGAAATAAAGGGGGACCCCCGTCCCGGGAAAACATATAAAGCACACGCCCATGCTTTAGGGGGCTGTTTCCGGGGTCCCACACAGTTGGGGGCATCCAGGGTGGCCCCTTATAAAACTTTTTTAAAGGGACGCTCTATGGTTTCCCCAGGAACCGCATTCCCCTTTGCACAGAGAAAAGGGTTTGTCGGTGCAAGATTGTCGGGGGCTAATTCACAGCCAGTCAGGGAAATAACATCCGGGGTTTTGATTGCGGGGGAGACGAGATTTTTAAATTGTTTAAATTTGCTGTATTCCTTTTTGCTTAAAAAATTGTCCTTTCCCATAACCCTCTTCCCTCCTGTGTGTGTTTGAATATCTTTTTAAATAAAGCTTCGGGCCTCTGTGAAATTCCCCCACCCCCCTTTCCTGCATACCCCGCCTCCCTTTTCCCCCACAAACCTTTTCCACACGGGTTTAAAAGCTATTTACAGTACTAAAACGTTTTACAATAGAAATATGTTCATAGATAATAGTTTTACTATTGCAGGCTGGTACTAATATAGATATAGATTGGGCATGGGATTTCCCTTAATTTCCCTTTGTGGTAGGAAATTGGTATTGTATTGAATTGATGTTGTTTGCTTTATTGTGGGGGAATGAAATTTTTTCCCCAAAAGCTGCGCCCTCGGTTTGTGTGTATGTATTTGGGGGTTTTGGGTTTTGTTTAAATAAACTTTATTCAATCAAAAAAAAACAGTACGGTGGTATTGTTCAGTATTGTTATGGTAGTGGTATGTGGTGGTATTATATGGTCTTGGGTATATTGTTATTTGCCATATTGGTTTGGGGATAGGTTTTTGGCCCGTAAAAAATTTGTGGTGAATGTGGCAGTTTTTTTGGCCCTTGTCTATGTATTTGACCTGAAACAATATTGAAAAAAACTTTTTAAAAATTTTCAAAAAAATGGGGGCCAATTGCTTTTTTTTTTTCTTGCTTTTGGGTTTAATGTTGAGTGGGCGGGGGGGCCAAGGGGGGGGCGTGGTTGATGGGGGGGGCCCCAGAGCTTCGTGTATGGGGCCCTAAAATTTTTCTGAGGGCCCACCCCCTGGCCCAAGACCCCCGGGGGGGGTACAGCACGAAGAAAACCCCGGTAACCCTCCGCCATTTCTACGGGAGGGACGTGATTCTTAAAAGGGAAATGTTCCTGTGTGAGCTGGGGGGTTTCGGGAAAAAAAATTACTTAAGAAGGCCCCAAAGAGACTTTCAGCCCCTTGAACAGAAAGTTGACTTTGGCAATTATCAAAAAGTCTATGAAAATTTGGGCCCTGCTTTGCAGTTTGCCCCTGAAGATTTAAAAAAAATCCAGTTTTTCCCTACTTACAGACAGCTCCCCCTGACTGGAGCCCGTTGAAATTACTTTGTATTTTTCCCGGACCCTCTACTATTTTTGCGTGTGGTCAATTCATTTTCTCATTAACTTATCCAGGGCCCATTACTGGAGAAAATTTTTGAAATTCCCATTTTTCTCCCTGGCTCTCTCCTATTAATTTAAAAAACAGTTCAGTGGCCCCCTTTAAAGCTTACCCCAGGGCGCCACCTACGGGAAATACAGTTAAAAATTACACTCAGTCTCCTTCATCCTGTAGAAAATTGCGGGCTAAATGGGAAGAAGGGGGGACAAATTAAATTTACTTCGTCTTTTACACAGGGGAACTAGCCCACGTGAGATCACTTGAAGGTTTTTATTCATGGAAAAATTTTTTCCCCAATCAGGGGGAAAAATCTAATAAAGCAAATTTCCAAGGAATTACAGGCCGCTGACTCAGGAACCACCGGGGCCAAAAAACCCCCAATTTTTAAATTAAAAACCTGCCTTGCCCAGCTTGCATGCCGGGCCCCTTCGCGGGTTTCCCTGTGAGTTATGCGAAACAAAAAGGGTTTATCTGTTGGACTACAACAAACGGGCCCGGGGGGAAAGTAGACAATTTATTTGCCAGGACATACAAGCCACGCTGGCTGCCACGGTCTCCTCCCTCTTCCTGCAAACCCCAAAAGCGGATTTTTTAAAAATGCAAAAAACCAGAGAATCGATGAGGCAGAAGGCGTATTAAAATCATTGGGGGGGGATTGACAAGGGAGTTTTGCACTTTTTCAAGGTTTAATCCCACGAGAAAAAACAGTAGGGAAAGCAAATTTAGAGGACCTGGAAACGGTAAAGGGGGAAATAATTGAGGATCGTCGGTTTGCCTGAAAAATAAATCCCAACAAGAAGAGTGTTTCCTCTGTGGGGACAGAGTTCCCCAAAAAGCATTTCAGTTTTCAGCATTTGTGAAAGGTGGAGAGAGAGCACAGATTGGGTTTTTTGGGGACCGCGGGGAGAGCAAAGGGGGCGGGAAAAAGGGTGTCCCCCCCAAGGGGCCCCAAAAAGGAAAACAAACCCCCGGACAAGAAATTTGCAAAATTCCTAGATTTCAGGGGACAAAAAATGCCATAATCCGTGAAATTCAAGCGACCCCAACCCCCCAAGTGATATTTCAGGGGGCTCCAAAATATTTTTTTTTGGGATTTTTCGGGGAGGGGGTTCGTAAGGGGAAAAGCTTTTCTCCGGCATCTGCACAGATCTCTAACAAGAAGATAAAATTCGCTCAAATTTTCCCCGGCTATTTTAAAAGATATTTTTAGAAAGGGCCAACCCTCTTCGTACTTTCCCCCGGGGGAAAGGGAAGCAGAGGCTATTTCATCGGAGACAATCGGCGGAAAAAAAGTTTCCCCAAAACGGGCCCCCCCAAAAACAGGCAACAAAAGATCTCTGTCTCCCCAAAAGAGCCCAATTTCATCAAGGTTGGGCTTTGGAAATGATGGCGGGGTCCAGGAACGGGGAAAAAGGGGGAGCAAAGTGCTGGTTTCTCCAATGGAGATTACTCCCGGGGAGACCCCCTTTACATGAAAGGGGGAAAAGAAGATATATACCCTTTTGCTAAATTCTCCGGGGACAAGGGGACTTTTCAAAACCAGTCTTTTTTAAATGTTTTTATTGTTATAGAGTTGGGGGGTTGGGGGGGGTGGGGATTGAAAATTCTTTTGTTCCTAGGTAAAGGGAGAGGGGGGGGGAAAGTATCTCCCAAGAGGTTAAAATTGGGGGTTTGCTCAAATTTTTGGAAAAAAAAAGAGGAGCCCAGATATTGAAGTTATGGTTTCTTTTGGGGATTTTGGGTTTTTTTTAGTTCAGGTGGGGGGGGGGGAAGTTTCGAGCTTTTCTAAACAAGGGAAAAAGGGTAGTTTTAACTCATCATGTACATTTAGGAGAAAGGGGAGTTCCGTCAGGGGGGTCACCCCGGGGGGGGAGAGGGGGATCGGGAGTTTTCCAGATCCCAAAGGGTTTGCCAGGTATTGGGAAAAAGGGGGGGGACAAAATTAAAATGAAGAAATTTATCTTGGAACATTAAGGGGTTTTTAAAATTCCCCCAACAAGCAAAGGCACTTGCAGAAAAATCAAAAAGGGGGCCTGGTTTTACTTCAGGAAGGCCCCACCTGAATGTGGAAAAATTTGGGTAGGGGGGTTTAAAAAAAGTGGGGGGGAGAAAAGGGGGGGGAGCCCCCAAACAATGAACAAAAAAGGAAAGGGGTCATGTTTTTTCCCCAAAAAGAAACTCACAATTTTTTAATGGGGTCTCCTCAAATTGGTCTCGAGGGGAATCCTTTCCCGGTTACTTTAGAACCCCCTCAGGGAAAGGGTTAAAACATATATTTAAAGTATATGCACCCAAACGGCCCGGACATTAGCTTTCGTTCCCAAACATTGGAAGCAGCTGTTCTAAGGATAAGGAGCCCCCAAGTATTAGGGTTTCAGGGGGATTTCAAATGGGGTCATGTGTAATAGGGGAAAAATGGAAAAGGGCAGACCTGGGGAAGGGATTGGGCTAGGGGGGAAGGGGAGAGATTCAATTTTCAGGGTGACTCTGGACCTGGGGGGTTAAAAGGATTGCTGGGGGACATGGTTTAAAACCCCGGGGGGAAGGGAATTCACCCTTTTAAATTCCCCTCCACGAATTCCCGGTCGGGAAAAGGGCTACTTTTCTTGAATGAAAAAAAAAGAGGGTAAATGGGTTTGGGCTCTAGTATCCTAAAATATTTTTAATCTCTGGGCCACGCCCCAAATTTTCGCTCACCATCCAGGATACTTTCCCCAAAAGGGGACCAATATATCTGGAGACTTCCGAATTCTTCCCCAAAGGAGGGGGGGGTTTTTATGAGTGATGAAAAGTGGTGGAAGGAGTTCTGTGAAAAAATAATGCGGGAAAGGGGGGGGGTGGGGGGGGGGGTTTTTTTGGGGGGGGGGGGGGGGGGGGGTTTTGGGGGGGGGGTGTAGGGGGGGGGGGGGGGGGGTTTTAGCGGGGGGGGGTTTGGGGGGGGGGGGGGGGGGGGGTTTGGGGGGGGTGGGGGGGGGGGGGGTTGGGGGGGGGGGGGGGGGGGGGGAGGGGGGGGGTGGGGGGGGGGGGGGGGGGGGCGGGGGGGGGCGGGGTGGGGGCGGGGGGGGGGGGGGGGGGGATGGGGGGGGGGGGGGGGGGGGGGGGGGGGGGGGGGGGGGGGGTGGGGGGGGGGGGGTTGGGGGGGGTTGGTGGGGGGGGGGGGGGGGTTGGGGGGGGGGGGGTGGGGGGGGGGGGGGGGGGGGGGGGGGGGGGGGGTTAGGGGGGGTTTGTTTGGGGGGGGGGGGGGGGGAAAAAAAAAGGGGGGGGGGGGGGCCTTTAAATTTGGGGGGGGGGGGGGGGTGGGGGGGGGGGGGGGGGGGGCCCTTGGGGGGGGGGGTTTAAGGGGGGGTGGGGGGGTCTTTGGGGGGGGGGTTTTTGGGTTTTGGGGGGGGGGGGGGTTGGGGGGGGGGGCGGTGTGGGGGGGGGTGGGGGGGGTGGTTTTGGGGGGGGGGGGGGAAATTGGGGGGGGGGGGGGGGGGGGGTTGGGGGGGGGGCCGGGGGGGGGGGGGTTTGTGGTGGGCGTGTGGGGGGGGGGGGTTTGGGGGGGAAAGGGGGGGGGGGGGGGGGGGGGGGGGGGGGGGAGGGGGGGGGGGGGGGGGGGGGGGGGGGGGGGGTGGGGGGGGCCTTTACGGGGGGGGGGGGGGGGGGGGGGGGGGGGGGGGGGGTTTTTTTTTAAACCCCAAACTTTTAAAAAAAGGGCCCCGTTAAAAAAAAAGGAGGGGGGGGGGTTTTTTTCTTTAAAAAAAACCAGGGGGGGGGGTTTTGGAGGAGAAAAACTTAAGGGTAAAAAAAGGAAAAAAGGGTTTTAAAAAAAATTGTTTTTTCGGGTCCCCAACCCAAAAAAAAAATTTTTGCCCAAAATCAGGGTGCTAAAACCAAAAAAAGGGAGGGGGGAAGGGTTTCCCCGGGGGGGGGAAATTGGTTCCCTTGCTCCCCCCCTTTTTAAATTTTTGGCCCGGGGGGTTTTCCAAATTTTAATTCAATTGTCCCCCCCAAAATTAAAAAATATTTTTTTCCAAATTTAATGGAAAAAAAAAAACAGACTAGCAGCGGGTTGGGGTGGGCCCCAAAATTTTTTTGGGGTTTAATCAAAAAAGGATTCCCAAAAAGGGAAAGGGCAGGGGTGGTTAATATTTTGAAAAGTTTTTAAACGGTTTGGATTTGTTTGGAGGGGGGGGAAGGGGAAAAACAATCAAGGATGCCCCGCTCTATTTGCCTTTGGGCGCGAAAAAAAAAGTTTGGGCAAAAGTGAAATGGGGCCCTTTGGGTATTTTAAAGGGCATGGCCAAAATTTAAAAAAACAAGGGGGAAAATTTTTTGGGCTTTTACTGAAAACCCTTTTATGGGGCCAACCGATGGCCAGAGTTTAAAAAAATCCTTTGGGTTTCCCTTTAAAATCCTATTTTGAAATACAGAAAAGGGGCACCCGGGGAGGGGTTGCCCGGGTTTTTTCCCCCTTACTATTTAATTTGCAATGGAACCAGTCATTTTGATAATTTTGTCTTTCCAAATCTTTGCGGGGTAAAAGTGGGGGAGAGAGGGGGTAAGTTATGGTGCTTTGCAGATTTACATTTATGTTTTTCCCGAAAATCAACCCAAGGGGGTCATTGGGGAAAGGGAATTGCCTTTTTTGAATCAAATTGGGACCCCCTTTGTGGGTTTTTATAAAACAACTTATCTAAAAGCAGCTGCTTTTTTAGGGGGGACCCTGGCGGGGGGGTACAGTTAAAAAGAGGAGGTTCAGGTGGTCTCTTCCTCCTTGGGAAAATTTGGGGGGTAAGAATAGGAAGGAAAAAACTCTTATTTTTTAAACAATTGAAAATTTTTGGGCCCTTGATAGATAAAAATACTAGGAGGTTGGAAAAAGGTTTGGGGTGCTTGCCTTTTCATTATTTGGTCGGGGCGCAGCTGAAAAAAAATGATAAGCTTTGCTGCTTATTATTTTCCCTTGCAAAATTTTTCCCTTCTTCTGAAAAAAATAAGGATGTAAAAAAGGTTACAATCAGCATTTGTAAAAATTTTTGTGGTATTAAGAGTCCCAGGATTTCATATAAAAAAACTTAAATTTTTTCCCAAATTGGACGGGGGTTTGAACCTTCCCAAAAATTTTGAATGTTAATTTTTGCGGCGTTGGGGGCGCCAGGGGAGGGACTGGCTTTAAAAGAGGGGCAATAGTTCTTATCTTACACCCCTTTAACGGCAGGGGTGGCTAGCCCGGGAAAAAACCTGGTTGGCTTTTTAAAATACGGCGGTTTTTTGAGATCTTCCCCCGCAGTTAAAAAGGGAGTGTGGTTTCAGAGGGGGCACTATTGCCACATGGAAGAAAGTCGGAAGCCCGTTCCTTTGCCCGGGGCATCTCTCAAAATTTTGCTCCCCTCTGGGGAAATTTCCCCCCATTTCCCGGGAGGAAGGGGGAAAAAAAGTTTTTCGAGGAATGGGGAAAGGAAATAAAAATATAAGGGTCGATTGGAGACCTAATCAATGAGCAGGATAATAGGTTTATTGCGTGGGTAAGAAATGAAAGAGAAATTTCGGTTTCAGGGAGGGAAAAAAGTCTTCCAATTCTGGCAAGTGATGGCTTTTTGTTAAGGTTTTAAAATTTTAAAAATTTAGCGGCAGCAGGGGACGCCCCGGCATTTTTTGATGATCTGGGGAACGGGTCAGGATCGTGTGGTTCCTTGTCCCTGATTTTCGGAGATTATGTGCCCGGGAAAGTTTTTCGCCAATTAAGGAATTTCCTTTTTCCGTTGTGGGGGAAAAGGGCTGGGAGACGCCGAGATCCAGCAAAAAAAAAACAAAATTCGGGTGGGGGGGAAAATTAGGGGTTCTATTATTAAACGAAACTGGAGGGAAAATGTTCTTCCCCCTTGGTCACAAAAAACCACTTACGCGTTTAATCTTCCGTTAAGAAATTTCCCCCCGCGCACTATCTCAGGGAATTTTCCCAAATGTAACTACGAAAAGGCCGGGCCTTTTTCATGGGATTTTTTCCCTTTCCCGAAGCTGAAGACATATTGGGATGATATTTCTGTTGCTGAAATTTGAGAGGTGTGGAAAGTGGGGGGTGCGGGGGGGTTTATCCTATAAGCACGGGTTTTCCCTTAAAATCCTTGCAAACGACAAAGGGAAGGAGGATCCTGCCCTTTTTAAATCACAAGGGGGTGCACACGTTTTTTACTGGTTTCTTTAAAAAAGTTTTATCCTAAGGGCATTGGGGTTTGGGGAGAGTTTTCCCCACAAAGGATGAAGCTTCCTTTTTATCAAGAGTTGCTTAAACCCTTTGATTGGATTGAGGCGGAAACCAAAAAAGGCTCTTTATTGAGAAATTCTTTAAAAAATGGAAAAGTTTTATGGGTTAAAAACTTTTTTTAGTGAAGAGGTAGGGGCGGATGGGGTCATTGCACTTCTGTTTCTACCCCAGGGAAAAAATTGGTGGATCCCTTGGGGGAAAATAGAGGTTTGGAGATGAACATGACCAGGGAATGTCTAAGGTGACCCAAACTATGGAAAAAAAGGGTTTTTAAAGGGGGGAATTCCCACACCCGGGTAGGTGGTCTTATCAATGAATAATCTTGAAGAAAAGGGAAAAAGGGGTTTAATTTAAAAAAAAAATTTTGGGGACCCAAAATTTTCCCTTTCCGGGGGTTTTGGGGGGTGGGGAGGGGGGGGGGCTTTATAGGGATTGTTTTTTAAAATTTTGGGGTCGGTTTTTTTATTTTGGATTTAAAATAATTAAATTTGGGGAAGTGTAAGAAATTAAAAGGAGCATTTAACTGTTACATATTTAAATATTATTTTATATTGCGATGTGATTGTTTGTAAAAAGGGTGACATTTTTCTTATCAATAAAAATCATTTTTTAAAAAAAAAAAAAAAAATGGACGTCATTTAGACCCCCCGTTTTCCCTAATGGGCCCAAAATCTACAATGAGAGATCAGTGCTTACTATTAAAGTTGGGGCGAAATCCTTTGTGAAAAAAATTTTGGGGAAAATCCCGGCATTGTCAGTTTTTGTTCATTTTGCTACTTTTTTGGGCCCGTTTTTATAGTTCTAGTTTTTCTTTTCCCCACATGCTTTTTCCATAATATGGCCCCAGTAAAATACTAAACTTTGGTTTAGACGGATTTTCTAGTTTTGGGAGAGCGGCTACATGTAGTTGCCTGTTTCTGCCACTAGGTGGAAGGGTATACCCGAGGGTATATGCAACAACCCCCAAAGGGTTTCGTGGCCCTTGGTGGGGGAAAAGGAGCCCGGGCATTTGTATTGTCAGCCACACTAAGTGGTTGGCAAGGTTGGGATGGTTAGTTTGGCTTTTTTGCCGTTCTTGGGGGTTTGGGTCTTAAATTTGGGGGTAGACAATGTGTGGGGTGGGCGTCTACTCCCCTTGTTCCAGGGGCCCCGTTTTTTTATTTGGGCTGGGAAATCCTATATAAAGCGGGGCCCTTTAGGTGTAAGGGGGGGTTTGGGCTGCTGCCTGGATGTGTAGCAAAAGAGGAGCTGGAAAGAGGGTCTGGCCCCCAGAGGCTTAAGGGAAGCCAAAAATGTGTGGTGTGCATACATTGCTGGATGCTCTGTCCAGACATTAGAGAGGGTCTCTATGTTATGTGAAGTAAGTGGCTAGACGGCCTAGGATTTTATTTTGTATGTTGTTCAAGCCTGTATAACCTGTGCCTTAATAAAGCTAGTAGAGTACAGTGTGAAACGTAAACCTGTGTCTGAATGCCATTCCGCCTACGACAGATGGCGATTCCATGAGCGAAAACCCCCAGAGCTGGTCCAAGATGGCGTCCAAACGTGAGTGGAAGCTTACACTAGTAATATCTAATGCTGACAGTATCCCACATAGAGGACAAACACAACGTGATAGTTTTCTCTAGATTTTTCATTGTGTCCCCGTGCTCTCTGTGCATGGACAAGCTGTATGCTGCATGGGAAAAGGGATTTCTGCCCTTAATGTCCGCTCTTGATTTCCTGCACAGAATAAAGAAATGACGCTTTGTCTTTGATCTTCCAGTAGCGCGGACCTGCAAGTGAGAATGGCATATGGGTATATTTGTATTAGTTATATTTGCATTGTTTTTAATCAGGTATTGAGTATTTAACTCCCAAAAGGGTTACCCTAATGTTTTATGCTTAGGGACAAAGGGAGTGGTTTGTGCCGTTAAAAACCGTGTAAGCGAGGATTTCGTTGTCTTTCTCCATGAGGAGCTGTTTTATGTTTTATGTTTCGGATACCATTAGGATGTATTGGTTTTAATGAATTTGGAGGGTTTGGGCGGGGTTTCCCCCCTTTTTTTCTTTTAAACCACAGGAGAGAGGGGCCCCGCCCCCGCTCTCATCAGTGGAGTGGCCTTTTAGTTTTCGGGGGTTTCCATTTAAACACCCTTTTTATTATTTTCTCTACAGTTAGTTTTTTTTGTTAGATTTCCAGCGCCATAGCCGCTCCTATTCCTGTGTCTGCTGCCTGGAGGGAATCGTTACCTTTTCATTCTGCTGACAGGTGCATAGGAGTTTTGAACCCCTTCAGCCCCAAAAAAACCCGGAAAGTTTCCTTAAAAGAGCAGCCCCATTTTTTTTTTGTTTTTTTTCCCCTTTTTATTTTAAAAAAATCGTAACTTTTTTATTTTTTCCCATGCGCGTTGTATGAGGCCTCGTTTTATTCGGCACAAGTTGTACTTGAGGGAATAGTTTAAGTTCACTTTTTTAAGTTAAATTTAAATTTATTTATTTTTTTTTTTACATCATTCACTTTTCACACTTAATATCTTGTTAATTCTACAGGTTATTACAGTCGTATGGACACCTAATTGTTTTAGGGTTTTTTTTTTGTGTTTTTAAAATATGCAGAACTATTTTTTCTTAAATAAATTTCTACACTTATTTATTTTTTTTTTTTGTTTTCTTTTTTTTTAAATGCCGTGAAGGGAAATTTTTTATTGTTTTTTTTACCCCTTAAATAATGTAATTTTGAAAATTCTTTTTGCAATACATTCTAAATTTTGTGTCAGTAAACCACCCGGCGGGGTCAGGGGACACACAGCGAGCCCCCGACTTCAGGCTTGTTTTTACAGACAGCCCCGGTGCTTTCTCTTTGGTCCCCAGGGGTTACAATACTGGTGTGTTAATTTTTGGAATCCAATGGCAGGGCCCAAGGGCTCAAAAAAAAACCCGGAGGCACTGGAGACTTGATCTGGAAAGCAGGAAAGTAGGCGGGAAAGTAAGGGGAGGCGTTGTAGGAACTGACGAGAGGTCACAGGTTTTCCCAGGGTTTGCAGGGGAACCCGCCCGGGAGAGGAAAAGAATGGAAAGTTTTGTTCCAGGCGAGGGAAAAAGGGTGTAAGCAAAGGAGCTAGAAAAACAAAAACTCAAGCAGTAAGCACAGGCTTTAGGAGTTTAAAAAAGGGGGAAAAAGGAAACAAGTTTGGGAACAAGCTGAGACATGATCCCCCTTTTTGACTTTAGGGGAATTTTAAAGGGAAAAAACCCGTTTTGCAAGTTCCAAAGGAAAAGCAGGAGATTCCTGAACCAGGGCTGACCCCGTGCCCATTCCCCGGGGTCTGTCGGGTAACGGGGAGTTCCGGGTCCCCAAAAAAAAAAGGGGGGGAAAAACCCTTTTATTATGCTGTGGTGTAAAAAAACAAGAGTTAAATGGATCCAATGGACCACCCAAGCGGGGGGTTAAAGGCCACATAAAGGGGGCGGAGTCAAAATGGGGAAAATTTTACCAGGCTCACCCCCCAAGGCGGGGATTCCCCAAAAGGTCCCTAACAAGAGTGAATTGTTGCGGAGGCAAACGCGAGGTGGGAAGCAGTACAGGGGAAAAAGGGAACCCAAACTGGGATCGGAGGGCAAAGGGCAGAAAGGTTTAGGGGAGGCCGAAGAATCATGGTTGAGGAACAAAACAGATGGAAATTTGGGACAAAGGGAAAGTCAAACCGGACTTTTAAAAAAAGGTTTCCTCGCATAGGTAAGGGCCTATGGTTTTCGGCAGAGGTAAAAAGATTTGTACCCATTATATGGGTAAAGGCGGAAAATCAAAAAATTACCGATCACTGACTTTGGGGGAGAAAAAACAAGAGCAGGCCATGTAAGTGCCCCCGTATAAAGTGCCCCCGCGGCCGACTGTGGTCCCCGGCGCCCCCTTTAATGCTGCGGGCTGCGGTGCCACTCGTGACATGCGGTCACTGACCGCGTGTCACGGACGCCCCTGCGACCTCTGTCTCGGGTCGCAGGCGCGTCCCTGCTGCGGCTCTCAGCGGAGCCCCGTCCGCACGTCAGGGTTTAGGGGCCCCTCTTCTCCCATCCCCGCCCGGGACCCAAAAATTACCCGGCCGCGCTCCTGCTCGTCATCCCCGTCTCCCGGGCCCTGGCTCCCCCCCCTAGGGGCGCGCCGGGGCCCCGGTGTTTGAAAATTTAAAGGGGCATGCGCCGGTAATTGGCTATTGCCGGCACTGCTCCATTTTGGTTGGCCCCTTCCTGCCGGCCCCCGCCGGACCTTAGTGTTTTACCTTTGGGGAAAGCGTTATTTAGTTATTTGTCTTTCCGTGTCCGTCCCTTTCTAGTTTTTGACCAGTATTTGCGCCCGCCCTGACCGTTGCCTGTCCCCTTTACATCCAAACCGCCTGTCCTGCCTTCTGCCTGTCCCCACCACGGTTGCCCGAGAAAAAGTACTACGTCTACCCTTGGCCGCCACCCCAGGGGAAGTCCCCGCCAGTGGAACGACCCGGTGACTCCGCCAGAAGTCCAAACCCCCTTTCGGTGGGCTCTGGTGAAAACCGGGACCTATTGATTCCGTTCCCTGGGGGGCTTTCCCCATCGCCTGCGGTGTTTCCCGCGGATCCATACCGTCCCTTTTCACCGCGGCAATCAAAGGGTTTTAAATGCCGGGGGGTTTGGGGGTTTCCTGAAAAAACCCGATGCTGCAGGACGTTTGGGGGGTGGTTTTAAGGGGTCAATGACTTAGTATCTTTCTTTTATTGGAAAAAGGCACAAATTAATGTAGGAACACAGTCTCGAAGGTCCTTTGATTTTATTCTATTTTCACAGTTCTGACTCGGGTTGGGGCATCTGTATTTGTTATTTCGGTCTCTCTTTAATTTGAACCATTTTTTCTTTATTAAGTCATATTCATATCTGGCTTTAGCTCTTAGAGATCGTCCAAGGTTTCATACCCCATTAAAATGGATGGAACTGGTCTAATGCGTTCATTATTATACCAGTCTCTCTAGAAATATTGAGACAAATTCCATTGAGTTTAGACCGTTTTAACTCCAGCAGCTTTATAGAACAATCAGTCACTATTCATTCCCAAGCTCTCATGAGATCCAAATCATCATTAAACAGGGGAATAAGATTTATATATAGTCCGGGGGGGGGGGGGGGTGGTTGGGGGGTGTTGGGTCTGGGTGCTTGACCAGATGGCTGCGTAGTGGAGCTTCTCCCCTGGCCATCTGCATTATATAGGGACTACAGCGGACTGGACCTGGCAGACACCCTCTAATTCTATATATCAGTGACCCAGACATCACCCAACACCAGAGGGAAGCCCTTTGAGCGAGTCCAGATGATGCAGAAAGCCAGAGGGGGACATGGTTTATTGAGGCCTACAGCGGGAACGAGAGTGGGACAGCAGTGATCGCCTGCGGGACCCACCTAGATTTCTGACCTCAGCGCCTATGAGTGGAGGTCACAAATCGAGGTGATTCTGCCGCCTGTGCCACAGTCAGTAGCGATCTCCTGGTGGAAGCCCACACAGATGGTCACAGAGTCTCTGGAATCCCGAGAATCAGCAGAATTATGAACAGATTGATTTGGAGTTGCTCACCAATGAAACTGACTCGGACATAGTCACACTAAGTCACCAGAGACTGTCACAGATAGCTTTTAGACCCCATAGAGGGAAAGCTTGCCATATTCCCGCTCGACAACGCGGTGTTGGCGGCCATTTTCCCTGCTAATACATTATCTGTATCTGAGACCAGCAGTGGCTATGACGAGAGGTAAAGTGCCGCACTAGTCTCACGAGATTGCTGATCTTCGTCATGAGAACCGCTCTGCTATCCAATGATTCCTGTCTCTCTCTGGCTCAGTGCGCAGATCCACGGTAGTACTTGAACCGCCTAAAAATCTGACAATTGCTTCATCTAATTTAAAGGGGAAGTACCCTGAAAGAGGGAGAGACTTACTGTCCTATCCCACAAGCAACACTGCAACAGGAGCTTAATAATTTACAAATGCCTGTGTCCCAATCCTCCTCACCCAGCCCTAAGGCAATATCTGGCCTGTCCATAAAAGCCTCTGATTTTGAAGTTGATGTCAGTTCATATATAATACCACACTCGCCTAACATAGTATTATTCTCTGCCAATACAGTTGTACCTACAGTGACCCCTGCAATATCTATAGCTGCAATCTGTTGTGAAACCTCCAATCATCAATATGCATCCACTATAACTTCCTATCACTCCGCCAAAATACCCTGCAGGTCCACCTGAGGTGGGCCCATTGAGCTTCTGCAATCCCCTGGCAAACCTAGTTCTCACATCTCACAGGGAACAAACCAAACAGTCTTCTACTGTGATTATAGACACTTGTCATTCTACTGTCCTGTCCATCATGCAGTCAAGACCGCAAAGAACTTCAAGAAATAAGAAAAAGTATGGTGGAGCCTCTGGAACTAAATCTCACAACTGGGCTGAGCCCATAAAGGACATTGTAGATTCCACTTCACTGTCTCAAGTTCAGAAACCATCTGATGGCCATTGGCACTCTTCTTCTGAATCTGTGCTGGACTTGCCTGACCAGGAAAGGTTATCTTCTATTCCAGCATATGAGTAGAAGGCCTGCTTTAGTCATCTTCCAACAAAAAGTGACTTCAAATCCTTGGTGGCTGAGCTCAAAGGAGCATGTAGACCTGAGACAGTGACAGTCAGAAATGACCTCAAAATTATTGCTGCCCGTGTTGATGGTTAAGAAGAAGCCTATGATGAAACTAGGGGTGACATGTATGATCGGGAGTTGCGCCTGTTTTCTGGCGAAAACTGCGCCTCAATGATCCGAATCCCCTGTCGGACGCAGGGATGTGATGTTAGGCGCAGCCTTCGCCACTTTCGGCTGCGCCTAACATTAAAAGGCATGTAATAGGCACGGTGTGGGCGCGCTGTAGGCGTTCCGGGGCGGGACGCAGCGCGCTCGAAAACTCCGAGGCATGTACGATGGCGAGTCAGCAAAGTGCGGCACAATGCAGCGCTCTGCAGCTCCGATAGTCAGACATACAGTAGTTGATTCTGGTCTAAATGCTCCGGTGGAGGTGAAGTGAAGCGAGAACGGAACATGAGAGGAAACATAGAAGATCGCAAGAGAAATCTCGGCGCTCCGCTCCGTGCAGCAGGAGTATGATTCCGAAAAAAATCACCTTTATAAAGGCGGAAAACATTCTCAGAAAAAGAGCTCAAACCTTCAAAAAACAGACATAAATAAAATCACTTTCAAAAAATCTAGAACGGCACTACATCAGCAATTAGGATATTGGAAATTGCTGGGAAATACAGTAATTCAAATTGTTTAAGCTCTTCTCATTGGTCGGCAGAAACCAGCCAATCAGAATAGGAGCGACAGTGGCCCATTCTAACCTATGGAGGAGTATTGACCAATCAAAAGCAAAGGCGGGACAGTTCAAAATACAGTAAAAATGCAGAAAAGAGCTGATTGGTTGAGCTAGCAGGGGCTTGGCTATCTCGACCAATCAGAGCGCGAGCTACTTTCTCCCATTGTAGTTTATGGAGAGATCGGGGCACTGAAATCTCAGCGCCGTGCGGCATGGAGTATGAATAAAGAAATCGTTTTTATTAAGTGTAAAACATTCTCTGAAACAGAGCTGAAACCTTCTATAAACATACAGAAATAAAATCACTAACAACGCGTTTGTCGCCGAGACCGGCGCTACATCAGGAATTGCGATATAGAGAATTGCCGGGAAATACAGTAATTCAAATTCTTTAAGCTCTTCTCATTGGTCGGCAGAAGCCAGCCAATCAGAATAGCAGTGACAGTGAACCATTATAACCTATGGAGAAGTATTGACCAATCAAATTAAAAGGCGGACAGTTCAAAATACAGTAAAAAGGCAGAAAAGAGCTTATTGGTTGAGCCCAGGCGGCAGATATGAATCCACCAATCATATGTAGTGCGTCTATTTTGAGTGGAGCAAGAAGGGCACGATAGAAGGGCGCCCTAAAAGTTATTACTGTCTATGGGACAGTGCCCCGATCTCTCCATATACTACAATGGGAGAAGAAGCTCGCGCTCTGATTGGCCGGGATAGCCAAGGCCCCGCTAGCTCAACCAATCAGCTCTTTTCTGCATTTTTACTGTATTTGAACTGTCCCGCCTTTGAATTTGATTTTTCTATATTTCTCCATAGGTTATAATGGGTCCCTGTCGCTCTTATTCTGATTGGCCAGGATTGCCAAGCCCCCGCGAGCTCAACCAATCAGCTCTTTTCTGGCTTTTTTACTGTATTTTGAACTGTCCCGCCTTTTCATGTGATTGGTCAATACTTCTCCATAGGTTAGAATGGGTCCATGCCGCACGGCGCTGAGAGACGAGATTTCATCGCCCCGATCTCTCCATTGACTACAATGGGACAAGTAGCTCGCGCTCTGATTGGCCGGGATAGCCAAGCCCTCGCTACTTCAATCAATCAGCTCTTTTCTGCCTTTTTACTGTATTTTGAACTGTCCCACCTTTGCATTTAATTGGTCAATAATTCTCCATGGTTTTAATGGTTCACTGTCGCTCCTATTCTGATTGGTTGGTTTCTGCTGACCAATGAGAAGCGCTTACAGAATTTGAATTACTGTATTTCCCAGCAATTTCCAAGATCCAAATTCCTGATGTTGCGCCGTTCTTGATTTTTGGAAAGTGATTTTATTTATGTATTGTTTTAGTAGGTTTCAGCTCTTTTTCTGAGAATGTTTTACACCTAATAAAGGCGATTTTTTGATTCATACTCCATGCCGCACGGACATGTTTAAGGATTTTTCGCTCATTTCAAGCCTGTCTTGATTCGGAATACATGTTAGGCGCAGTCCCTTCTGCGCCTAAGTCCCCGCACTGCGCTTCTCACACTGGTGAGGCGCGGTGAACTTTTCACCGCATGTATGAACACACCTCTTTGGGCTGCGAATCTTAGGCACAGTCCCGCACTGCGCCCAAGTCCCCGCACTGCGCCCCACACGCTGGTGAGGCGCGGTGGACTTTACATGGCATGTATGAGCGCACTACCTCGGGCGGCGAATCTTAGGCGCAGCCCCGCACTGCGCCTCACACACTGGCAAGGCGGACTTCACCCGGCATGTATGAGCGCACCTCCTCGGACGGCGAATCTTAGGCGCAGTGGCACACTGGCGAGGTGCGGTGGACTTTACACTGCATGTATGAACGCACCTCCGGCGCCGACATACATGAGGTGCAGCTTTCACGTTCGAGCGCTCGAAAACTTCCGCTCCGACGTGGCGAGCTTCATACATGTCGCCCTAGGAGTTTTATAACTGACCTACGTGCACAAATCTCCTCCCAAGCTCAAGTGTTACGAGACACCACTAGACACCTGGAGGATTTGGAGAACAGGTGGAGGCAAAACTATCTCAGACTTTGTGGCCTTCCAGAAGCTAAAGGTGTTGAGTACTTAGGTTCCATCTTGAATGAGATTTTCAATTCATTGCTGGGGGAGCCTTCGTCTCACATCATCAAATTTGACAGAGCCCATCGACGTAACTACCGGGGTAGCAGACATAGCAGCTGCCCCGGGGCCGGGCCTCCTAAGAGCAGCTTCTAACACATCTGCTACCTCGGTAGTCGCCGGCAGTGAACATACCAGTTTGCATACTGCCTCTGAACACCCTGGCCCTATGAGCATTCAAAGGCAGGACTGCTTGCAGTTAGCAGAGTGAAGTCTTCCTGCAGGGTCGAGTGGAGAGCAGCAACCTATTACAGCTGCTTGACTACAGAGCCTGCACTCCTTAGGGGCCTGCCGGGCCCCCAGGGTCATAACATAAGGGAGCAGCACGATCCCCGCACAGCTCCACGGAGCTGCTCCCTCAGCAGCCCCCTCCTTCCCTCTGCTCCATGCTCATACTGCCTTCAGCTGCTGCATGCATGGTCAGGACAGGGGAGGATGGGTGTTTGCACTGCTGGCTGGGAACAGCTACTCCTTGCCCACTGCGTCTTCCCAAGACCTCTGGACTGCCTGAGGCCTGCAATGCAAACAGGTAAGTGTGTGTATGTATAGATGTGTGTGTCTGTACTGTGTTTATAAATATACATGTTTGTGTAGATGTGTATATATATCTGTGTTTTGGTGTCTGTGATGTGTGTGTAAAATCTAAGTGACCAGTAGTCAGTGCAGGGAGAAGAGGGTGAAGCTCCCACAATAAAAACATAAAGTAAAATCTATTGTTTAAACAAAGAATCGCAGTCCACTAATATCTGCATGTGAGTGACGTGTGTGGGATGTGTCGGACGTGTGACTGGCGTGCAAGTAGTGTGTGTGGGATGTTTCTGGCGTATAACCAGCGTGTACAGGATGTGTCTGGCGTATGACCGGCATGTGCGGGATGTGTCTGGTGTATGACCGGCGTGTACGGGATGTGTCAGGCGTATGACCGGCGTGTATGGGATATGTCTGGTGTATGACCGGTGTGTGTGCGGGATGTGTCTGGCGTATGATCAGCGTGTACGGGATGTGTCTGGTGTATGACCAGAGTGTACGGCAGGCATCCTCAAACTGTGGCCCTCCAGTTGTTTCAAAACTACAACTCCCATCATGCATTTATGTAATCTATAACAGTGGGCATGATGGGAGTTGTAGTTTCCCAACAGCTGGAGGGCCGCAGTTTGAGGATGCCTGGTGTACGGGATGTGTCTGGCGTATGACCGGCGTGTGCAGGATGTGTCTGGCGTGTGACCGGTGTGTGCAGGATGTGTCTGGCGTATGACTGGTGTGTGCGGGGTGTGTCTGACATGTGACCAGTGTGTGCGAGGTGTGTCTGGCGTATGACCGGCGTGTGCGGGATGTGTCTGGCGTATGACCGGCGTGTGCGGGATGTGTCTGGCGTATGACCGGCGTGTGCGGGATGTGTCTGGCGTATGACTGGCGTGTGCGGGATGTGTATGGCATATGACCGGCGTGTGCAGGATATATCTGGTGTATGACCGGCGTGTGCGGAATGTGTCTGGCATATGACCGGCATGTATGGGATGTGCCTGGCATGTGTGGGATGTGTCTGGCATGTGAGTGGCGTGTGCGGGATGTGTCTGCCGTATGCGAGATGTGTCTGGTGTGTGACTGGCGTGTGCGGGATATATCTGGTGTATGACCGGCGTGTGCGGGATGTGTCTGGCATATGACCGACATGTACAGGATGTGTCTGGCGTGTGCGGGATGTGTCTGGCGTATGACCGGCGTGTGCGGGATGTGTCTGGTATATGACCGACATGTACGGAATGTGTCTGGCGTGTGCGGGATGTGTCTAACGTATGACCGGTGTGGGCGGGATGTGTCTGGCATATGACCAACATGTACGGGATGTGTCTGTTGTGTGCAGGAAGTGTCTGGCGCATAACCGGCATGTGCGGGATGTGTCTGGCGTATGACCGGCATGTATGGGATGTGTCTGGCGTATGACCGGCGTGTGAGGGATATATCTGGTGTGTGACCAGCGTGTGTGGGATGTGTCTGGCATATGATCGGCATGTACGGGATGTGTCTGGCGTATGACCGCCGTGTGCGGGATTTGTCTGGTGTATGCGGGATGTGTCTGGTGTATGACCAGCGTGTGCAGGATGTGTCTGGCGTGTGCGGGATGTGTCTGGCGTATGACTGGCGTGTGCGGGATGTGTCTGGCGTGTGCGGGATGTGTCTGCCGTATGACCGGCATGTGCAGGATGTGTCTGGCGTGTGCGGGATTTGTCTGGTGTACACTATTTTTAACATTATTCTTGACAGAACATGTGATAATTTTTTTTTTTTTTTTTAATGGACCGGGGGAGGGCTCCATTGAAAAGTTTGCTATAGGGCCCTGCCATATCTAATTACGCGCCTGACAGAGCCCAGAGGGCGCTAAACCCAAAAGCGATCACCAATCAACCCAAAGATGTTGTATGTTATCTTCATGAGTCTGAGCTTAAAGAGTACCTATCACCACCAGACAAACACACAAAAATTGATAGTAGATGAAAGTACAAGACTTTTCTCAAATATGTCATTAGAGGTGTATTTTGGACAAGGCTGTGACCTGTGTGTATTTTGCGTGCTGTATTACTAGTCTTTCCCCGTTATTTCTTGTCTGTTGTCAGAACCTCCCCCCTTCCGTGTCTCTATTGTTTGTTTGTCAGCTATTTTAGGCTTCAAATGCTTTTTTAGCAGGAGTTCATTTGAGGTGTGAGCACTTATTATGCATGGTCTAATCTACATTTGCAACTTGTAACTTTGCAACTTGTATGCGTTATTTTTGGTACCTATAGTGCTGAGCTGTTTTTTGGACAGCTCAAGTACATTGTGATTTACTGCTATGTAATTGTTTCTTACATGCTTTATATATGGTTTTTCGTATACTTTGTATTGCATGATCTTTGCTTTATATGCTTTGTTTTGCATTTTCTACTTCAATAACCTTCCTCTCAGAATTTAAAAAAAATTGTCATTAGCAACGCAGAGGATTTCCCTCAATATTATAGGGGTACAGGTTTTACTTTCACTTTGTAACTCAGGAGAGCCTTATCATTATGTGGAAAATACCAACTGTGCAGGGGAAGCTGCGGGCATAGCTGCTTGTACAGGGTGATCTGAGTCTCTTACTATATACTGTACAGCAGGAACAGCACACTGAGACAGAGTTTACCTGTTGCTTCAGCCTCCTCCTCCATAGAATACAGGCATCTATATACACTGCTGCTGGTATGCACATGATGTAGACTTACATGCTCCCCCCTGCACAGTGGACTCTCCCAGCTCAGGAACCTACAACTGTCATCACAGTGATCCATCAAGCTGTCAGGTTCCGTCTTGGCCCGACTTCAGAGCTGTCTTCAAGGGCCAGCGCTTTTTTAAAACACTGAATTACAGGTGAAATGCTTTGATTTTCCTAAAGCAGCATATTTGAGAAAGTGTTAGTATTTAGTCTTCTGTTACTTCATGAGGTTTCTCTGAAGGTGATAGGTCCTGTTTAAAGAACGCATTATGACTCAAGCAAGAATTAAGAAGACCATAGAATAAGAAGGCTTCCAGCTCTACCTCTCCTGGAGAACATTGCATAAAAGATGTTGCTTGAAACCTCTTCTAACTGATCTTAAGGAGCATGATATTAAGTATAAATGGGTTTTCCCCTTCATGCTGATGGCAACTCAGGAGGGCCGCACCACAATTCTAAGAACTCATGGGGAGCTCCAACACTTTTGCTCTTCTTTTGACATCCAGCCACCTAAGGCTATGTTCACACGGCTTAAAATGGGACATATTTCAGTCCGTAATTACGCGCCGTAGTGCGCGAATTATGGCTGGAATATGTCCAAGTCATAATGCCTTGTGATATGCAGTTTGCTAATTTAAGTGGCGAAAGGCAAAACAAAAACTCACAAGCCGTTCGTTCGGTGCTCTCCCTAAGGAGAGATCTTCCCTTCCTGAGCTACCCGATGCCTCCCACACAGCCAGCCAGTATTTCTCTACTCGCACTGAAGAGGGCCCAAAAAACCCCGAAACAGCGTTGTCTGTAGATGAGTGATACTGGTTTGGGCTAAAAAATCCTTTTGCTTTCTCAAGACTCGGTGGGTCAAAAAGCAAATTGAGGATTTGTTACAACCAACAGAGGGCGCGGGTGGGCTTCTCAGCCCCTTTCCCATAATGCCTTGTGATATGCAGATGCTAAGAAGAGGGCGAAAAGGCAAAACAAAAACTCAAAACAGCCGTTCGTTCGGTGCTTTCCCTAAGGAGAGATATTCCCTTCCTGGCTACCCATGCCTCCCACAAGCCAGCCAGTATCTTCCTGCTCTGCACTGAAGAGGACAAAAATCCTGAAACAGCGTTGTCTGTAGATGAGAGATACTGGCTTGGCTAAAAAATCCTTTTTGCTTTCTCAAGACTCGGTGGGTCAAAAGCAAATTGAGGTTTTTGTTACAACCAATAGAAGGCGCTGTGGGCTTCTCACCCCCTTTTCCCAAAAGCCTTGTGATATGCAATACTAAGTAGAGGGCGAAAAAGGCAAAAACAAAAACTCTACAAGGCCGTTCGTTTCGGTGCTCTCCCTAAGGAGAGATTTTTCCCTTCCTGAGCTACCCGATGCCTTCCACACAGCCAGCCAGTATTTTCTCTGCTCTGAAACTGAAGAGGGACAAAAATCCCGGAACAGCGTTGTCTGTAGATAAAGAGATACGGGCGGGCTAAAAAATCCTTTTTGCTTTCTCAAGACTCGGTGGGTCAAAAGCAAATTGGGGAATTTGTTACAACCAACAGAGGGGCGCGTTGGCTTCTCAGGCCCTTTCCCATAATGCCTTGTGATATGCAGATGCTAAGTAGAGGGCGAAAAGGCAAAACAACAACTCTACAAGCCGTCGTTCGGTGCTCTCCCTAAGGAGAGATATTCCCTTCCTGAGCTACCCAAAGCCTCCCACACAGCCGCCAGTATCTTCCTGCTCTGCACTGAAGAGGGACAAAAATCCCGAAACAGCGTTGTCTGTAGATGAGAGATACTGGCTTGGCTAAAAAATCCTTTTTGCTTTCTCAAGACTCTGTGGGTCAAAAGCAAATTTAGTAATTTAAACAACCAACAGAGGGCGATGGGGGATGCTCAGCCCCTTTCCCATAATGCCTTTGATATGCAGATCTAAGTAGAGGGCGAAAAGGCAAAACAAAAACTCTACAAGCCGTTTGTTCGGTGCTCTCCCTAAGGAGAGATATTCCCTTCCAAGTCATTACGGTAATCCACAGTTCTCATAGTGAACTATGGATTACGTCTCCTCTCCCTGCTCGGCGAATACGCCGCGGGGGGAGATAAGGGACATGTGAATTACCAGCGGCGTATACGCGCCGCTGGTAATGAATGTCTATGGGCCGGCGAGGGGACGGCCCCCCGCTCCGCCCTCGTCCACACGGCGTAATTGCGGGGCGTAATTACGCCCCGCAAATAAGCCGTGTGAACATAACCTAAGGTTCCTGATTGGGAATTGGGACTTCCTTCACCAGCTTTACCAGTGATATGGCAAAAGGCTCAAAATAACGCAAAAGATCTTCACCTCAAAGCACTACAGGTTCTCCACCCATCGTAACCACTCCTCCGAAGACATGATCCTTGCAACATGACTGCTGGTCTATCACTCAGTTGTTGCTTCTTGATACCATCCATTAACTGATGTTCATAAGTCATTCCATGTATTCTGCCAGGTTCACCTAGAGTTTTCATAATATTTTTTGATCTCTCTCTTTCTCTCTTTTCTTTCCTCCTCTGTTGCCATTTCTGCCACATTTTATTCTATGCTGTGATCCACTGCAGCATAAGGGCATGTCCCCATGGCACGGGTTTTCGGCCGTTTTTTCAGGCAGTTTGCGGTTTTTAAGACTGCCTGAAAAACCGGCCGAAAATTAGCCCAATTGTGCTCTATGGAAAACCCGTGCAGCAGTCCCCACTGCACGGGTTTTCCGCCCGGCAGTTTTTCCGTCCGCAGGCCGCTCAAAAAGCATTGGCATGTTCATTCTTCCATACGGTTTTTGGATAGAATATGAACACCTCAATGGGAGGGGGAGGGCTGTTCTCCGCTCATCGCGGAGAAAATCCGTCCCCCCCGCGGCCGTGGGGATGGCCGCAAAACCGACCGGTATTTGTCTGCTGCCGTGGGGACGCAGCCTTATTTTTGAGGTGCATCACTTTTTCCCCACCATAGGAGATAATTAACCTGTATGATTCTCCTGTTCTTTCTTTGATATTTTACAGGTTTTTTAGGTGTGCTGCTTTTCCTAGTGATTTTTTTGTGCACACATTCTTTTTTTTCCCTTTTCTGAGATGGCGTATCTCAATGCTCACCTGGTGTGGTTCATCACTTTTATAAGATGTCTTCTAACAAATTAGGATTCCATGTCCTTTTGATGTCCAGTCTCTCCCCCTCTTATAGGTCATGCTATATTCTCTGAGGGTCATATCTTTTCTTTTCTTAGCAGTGGAAATGTATCTAGCCCACTATTTTTCTTTCATATTACTTAGTGACTTAACTTATTTTCTTTAATGTGAAGGGTTTAAACTCAATTGTGAAGAGACGACTTTTGTTAACTGAGCGTAAAACTTTGAAGGTGGAAATTTCTTCAAAAAACCCACTTTACAAAGGAGGAGATAGGAAACTTCTCTTTTGCTAAATGATTATATACAACTGCCTATATTAGGAAAAAAGCGGGAGTAGCTATCCTGTTATCTCACGGCTCCCCTTTCAAGGTCCCACAGTTTACACCAGATGTTAATGGAAGGTATGGTATTCTCAAAGGTTTATATTTGGGTTCTCCCCTTACATTAGGTAACATTTAGCTCCAAATTATTCCCCGATCAGATTTTTAAATAGCGTCTTCCTTAATTTCCTTATCTTCCACACTCACATTTGCTGGAGCTTTCAGCTTGGCATTTTCGGAACAAACAGATAGACAGCACCTGAGACACAAACCTGCTGATAATTCACGGTTGAGACTCTCTAGTGAGTTTTGTCAACTTATTAGAAAATATTTCCTTTTAGACTGAAAATTCACCCCCTAGAAACAATATATTGTTTTGCACATCAAAAAACCTTTTTGAAAAAAATTTAGCATAGGTGCCCCCTGGTGTGGCAGCAACATACATACACATTCCAAAAACAGTAGCACACTATCAACTAAAGAAACTATCATAGGGGACATAGGAATTTTTGGAAAAGCATTTCTGCTATCTAGGATATATGAAACATTTTTTAGGCTCTTAGTTCACGTTTTTGATCAAAATTGCTTAAGCCCACCTCCGAAACTTCAACGGGACCTCAAATGCTGGTGGGTCCTACACAATTTTGTTACCTCTCTTTTGGGGTCTGTAGCACCCACCTGCATTTGAGGTCCCGTTGAAGTTTCGGAGGTGGGATTAAGCAGTTTTGATCAAAAATGAAAACTAAGAACCTTAAAAATGTTTCATGTATCCTAGATAGCAGAAATGCAAACATTTCCAAAATTGCAGGTTTTTTTGTTATTTCACATCCCCTAAAAATTGGAATGAAATTGTTCAAAAAAGTCGCAGTAAACTGGTGCCAATGAAAAGTGCACTTCAGCCCGCAAAAAACGCCCCTCTCTCAGGTCTCTAGGTAGAAGTATAAAAAAGTTATTGGTCGCAGAAAACGGCGAAACGGAAAAAGTTTGAAAAATATAAAATGTTTGGAGGTTTTTTACGGTACCAAAACATAACGGAAACCCTACATGTTTGTTGTGCCGGATGTGAATCAACCTGTAGAATACAGAGAACACACCATTTATACCGGAGAGTGAACGGCGTAAAAACAAAACCTCTGCAAACACGGCGCAAGTAGTTTTTTCACATTTTGCTACACATAGAATTTGTATTGGTTTCCCAGTATATTCTATGGTTCACTGAATGATACCAGAAGAAAGTGCATCTTGTCCTGCAAAATAAAAGCCCTGGTGTCTATGTAGGTGGAAAGATAAAAAAGTTATGGCTCTGGGAAGGCGATGAGGAAAAAATGAGTGTGACAGGAAGCAATAGGCTCCGCCAGGAAGGGGCTGATTGAAAAGCTTCTTCTCTACGATACTTGGATGTCCTGTTAACAGAATCCTACCCAACACTGTACGACCAGAACTTTCCTAAAATACAAGAAATGAGATCTCTGCTGACTGGTGGAGAATTTTGCAGGATCTCTGCCATTAAAAATATATTATTACCCAAACTGTTATACTTATTTGAAGCATTACCCACACGGGTCCCTCTTGGGGATTTAAAGGTTATATAAGCATCATTTATCTGGGTGCATAAGCATCATAGGATACAGAAAGAGGTATTACTGACAAATCTGAGTGGGTTCTTTGGGTCCCAGATATCTGTAAATATTATTGGTCCTCTTGGCTGTGAAGGATACTGGCATGGTCTTCTCTCTTTGCCCATTCTAAATGGGCAGAAATCTAGAAACTCTTGTTGGCACCCATATACCTTAAAGGGGGTTGTCTCACTATAAGGATTGCTTTTTATGTTAAAGATCTTGCAAAAAACAAGTCACTTTGCTAAATATATCCATTACCAGTGTCCTACCTAGTCCTAGATATCCCCTCTTGTATGGGCTGCATCATCTCCTCAGGTCGCTATAGCTACTGACCTGTTCAATCTCTCCTGATAGTCTGTCAGCGCTGGTTGCTATAGCTACAGACCTGGCTTCTACTGCAGCCTAGTAGAAGACAGTAAACACGCGCCTGAATTCAGGATGAAACCAAGAAAACAGGACTGAGGTAATATGAATCAATATAGTGAGACAACCCCTTTAAGTCTCTTTTATGGGCCACCTACCATTGACGAGTGGAAGGAGCTCTACTAGGTCCTATGGCTTTGATGACGGAAGTTTGGACTAACTGCGAGAAACGTTTTATCCTCTGTTCTCCCCAGTCGGCCATGAACTCTCTTTTTATTCAACCCTTTTACGTCTGAGGGTAAAACATCCAGGAAGCAATGATGTAACAACAAACTCTTCAGATTTGCCGATATTGTCGACCATAAAACGATGCAAATGCTCCCGTTCTCCCTTTAGTCTGATGTTAACTTACCCAACTACTGCCGTTACTCATATTTACAGGAGCCTCATTACCTCCTAAGTATCCTAAGATCTTCTAAAGTCTCTATCCTGGCTAGATTTCAAAGACTGTGCAGATTAAACACCTCGACCAGAGAACTGATATCTGATATGTATAGACTGTACAGTTGACGGACCTCCACGGCATCCATACATGGAGAAGTGGGAAGGGCATCTAAATAGAACCAAGTCTCCAGAGGTGTGGAGACTTACTGGGAAGAGAGCGTCGCACACGTCATAAACAAAGAGAATCAATTTAAAATATTACTTTTATGGTAACACCCATCTTCATGTTCCAAGTGTGCATTGCAGAGGGGGTATATTTCACATATTTTGGGATTGCCCTATAATTCTGCAATTCTGGCTTGAAGTTAGGAACATGCTCTTAGACGTGACCGAGGTTGTTATCCCTATGGATCTTCTCTATTTTGTTTATTTAATTTTTTTTACCTGTTTTGGTCAAAAAGCAATTGATGTCAATGATTCTTTACGTCCTTACTCCAACAAAAAAGGTCACAACAAATCCATACTTTTCTTTCTTAATATTCACAATCAACTTTTATTGCTCCTTCAACTTATAACATAGTAGATATAGTAGGATAAGCATATAGACCACACTTGAAATAAATACCTTGCAGTTGTTTGCAGTCTTTTCAATAGGAAGAATGAAATTAGTGCGGCATCAAAAACATACTTTCAAGTTATAATTCTCCTCGGTAGCAAACTTGGAACAACAAGCGGACCTCACCACTCGTTCGCTCATCGGGTTGTGGAACATTGCACGACGTTTCGGGGGACGTGCCCCCTTTGTCAAGTTCACCTGTGTTCTCTACAAAGGATCTATTTAACAGGTAAATGGTCACATGGTACGCTACCACCAATGTTAAAATGCTAACGTTAAAACAAGACTACAACAATATTAAAACAGAATGATATCATAGGAAACATCGTTATACACTTACATATAGTCAATAGTCACATTAATAATAAAACTTGTTACAATGTTAAGTATTTTTCTCTAGGCTATGTGGCAGAGCGACCATAGGTGGTTGCATGGTGCTGCCACTAGGTAGCGTACGTCAGGAGACCTGGTAGAAACGTGCCACCGAGGGCCTGGTCTCGGTGGGGGAAGCCAGGTGTTGTTGGTCAGCAACATTAGGCTGCTGACACCCCATTATACGGCTGATGTCCACCTTTATGGTTTGGCTTTCCCAAAAACCCGGGGAAGATGGGTGGGGGGGCTGTTCCCATTTTCCGGGTCCCCTGTTCCTGTTTTGGGGGTTTTTTTGGGCAATCCAGGGAGACATAAAAAGCCGTCTCTCCAGGTATCGGGGGGCTGGATGTTGCCAGAACCGGAGAGAGGCTAGGCCCCGGAGCTTAAAGAAAGCCTATTATACATGAGAATACTGTTGTATGTGGGGCTGGGGGTGGGGGTGAGGGGGACCCCTTTTTAAAGTATATTTAGTACTAGAAAAGGGCCCCGGATTTTGTTTGGCTTTTTTGCCGAAAAACTGTTCCTGGAAAAAAAAAACTTCTAACCAATTCAAACTGAAGCCTTGTCGGACCTTTTTTTTTAACAAAGATTGCGATTCCGGGAGCTAAAACCCCCAGAGCCGATCAATGATGGCGGCCGGACGAATGTGAGCATCACAGCTACTATAGCCCTTTTTTTTTTTTTTTTATAAACATAATTTTTATTGAATTTTACAATAACAAAAACAAATAAAAAACTGTCCAAAGATGAGATCCCATTGATACACAAAGAAAAATATAAGTCCCTTAGTACAGATAAAAAAAAAAAGCAAAAAAGTACAAAATAGCACTAATGACATATTTTTGGTATCGAATAATAAGGATGAAGAAACCCAAAGATGCTCCATCCACTAAAGAAAGGAAACAAAATAATAATAAGAATAATAATAATAATAATAAAAAAGGTAGACACCCCCAACCCCTCCAAAAAAACAACAAAAAAACAACACAGAACAGTGGTACCCATATGCAGATATGTATAAGAGACTTAATCACATACACCAGTAAAAAGTAAGGTTGGAAAAAAAGGTGAAAACAAACCCGTCTATACAATGCTGGGGAGATCTTTCAACCCGGCCCTGTCCCCTAAACCCCGGGGGAGAAATATATAAGGAAAAACACCCTAAACCGACACACATTCCCAAAGGAGTATCCGGGGCAGGGGTGTCAGGAAAGGCTGGGGGTAAAGCTCCATTTTCCTTTCTTTAGAATGCCCATTCCGAAATTTACGGCTTTAAATCCCCCCCCCCATCCAGCTTGCCCAGACCGTTTGCGTCCTGTCCCAAGTGTGGCACCCCCCGCACGGTTTTTGTCCATAGTATATGGACCTGTGGGAAACCAAAAGTTTGGGAGACGTCATACAAACTCTGACTTAATTTCGGTGTCATTTAACTTTAGACCAAACACAGCCCTTTCCATAATTTAAACAACATTTTGGAACCACCCAAATTTTCTGCAATATTTTTTTGGGGGAAAAAAGAAGCCCCCGGGCCAAAGGGGTTGGAAACCAACTGTCCTACATTGCAGGAAATGACCAGGTGGTAAAAAATCATCTCGAAAGGAAGAACGACATCATCAGGACAAGGAAACCCAATGCTCTTTAAATTTTTCAAAAAAATGGCAAGTTCTAGGTAACTTTTTCACCCCCGGAATCGGAGTATGGCCTTTTTTCTACACCTCCTGGGATCTTCCTCTTACCAACGGGGGACTCTGGGGGTTTGGGGGGTGTGTATCCCATAACATGGAACTTTACCCACCTATCCCGACACCATGCCCTGGATACTCTTGGGGACTGGCATCAAATTGGGGGTAATTTGTCCTCTATTCACTTCCTCGGGTTTGTGGGACAGGGGCCCTTTACGATTTCGCATTGCCCACACAGTATTTGTTTTCACCTTTTATCCCAGACCTTATTGATTAAAAGGGAATGTGATTTTTTCTCTTATACTAACGATATGGGGACCACTGCTCTGTGTTTTTTTGTTTTGGGTTTTTTTTTTGGGGGGGGGTTTCTTTTTTAAATTTTTTTTTATTTTTTCTTTTGAAGAGGAGCCGTTTTTGCTTCTTTTTATTATTAGATATACCAAATTTGTCATTAGTGTTATTTTGTACTATCATTGCTTTGTACTTTTTTTTATTTGTACTAGATGCCTTAATTAAATTTTTTTGTGTATCAAATGGTATCTCTCATTGGACGTTTTTTTGTATTTTTTTTATTGTAAAATTTTATAAAAATTTTGTTTTTTCAAAAAAAAAAATTTCAGAATGGGCAATTCTAAAAAAAACGTGTCCCTACACTTTTCATTAACTAATATTTATGGATCTTCAGCATCCCGGAGGATTGTAGTGAGATCTCCGGGGTTAGGGTAACTTTCTTCCCTTAGCAAAAACCCTCAAGCCCCTCGTTTTTGGGCCCACAAAACCACATATAGCGCTGATAGAGAGGGGGTCTGTTGAAGAAGTAGGGCCGAAAACATTATCAAAAGCATTCAATTGAAAATGAGATGGCACCCCGGGTTCCGGCGTGCCGAGTGAGGTGGAGCGCTACGCTCGCTCCTACCTCCCACAACCTCATTACCCGCACCGGGGGCGCCCATCCGCCTTGCAAGCCCGCAAAGACACCCGGACCACCGGGTACCTTCTGGGATGGAAAGGTACCTCCTCAGAAACACTCCTGGGTCCAAAACTCCCGCGCCCCCCCCACGAGGTTCCCAAAAGATGGCCCGGACCCAGCGAAAGTGCGCCCCCGCAGCCACAGCTGCAGGGGACTCGGGCACACTTTTTTGGAGTGAAAAGGGGACATGGGGAACCTGGATAAGGGGGTTCCCACATTTCTCCCCCCCCAATCACCCTGCTGCGCAGGGGGGCCCACTGGCAGCTGCCAAAAATTTTAAGTATTAGTACAAATGGCCAGACAGATGCCCCGACCACAAGGGGGCCCTAGAGTTCACGTACGGGCCCTCATCTAAGCCCCAAACAGGATCTCAGGCCCACCCCCCTCACAAATCCAGAACGGAAATGAGAGGGGAAGATTAGATTCCGATAATGGTGTCTTACAAGTAAAAACTAAAGTTGTCAAAGGGGCCCGTTAACACAGCGGGAGCGCTAAAAGATCAGAAAAACCGCCCAGGGAGCAATTGGAATGGTGGGGTCCCTGAATCTTAAACAGGGGGGCGCTGCAAAAATTTCCCAAAAGACTACCCCCCAGACCCTGGTCAGCACCCCTGTCCATCGAACGAGCAAACGAATGGGGCCCCAGAAAATACCGCCTAACAATCTGACCGCGCACCAACAAAAGCAGCGCACTTTAAAAAAAATTTCCTGATTACACAAAAAAAGTTGAAGTCTGAGAGCGTCCCGCAAATTGCCCCCCTCTGTTTGGGAAAAGAAAAAGGGTGTTTTTGTTTGAGGACTCTGGGCGGATGTCCAAAAACAAAGAGGAACTTTAGCAAGCTCTGAACGGGCTCTTCCAAAGGAAAATTCGTTTCCACTTATCCCCCTGCTACCCTGAAAGTTCAATTTTTCCAAAGGCCCCTCCCAGAATCTTTACCTCCCCCACAGAGGCAGGGGAAACCCTTTCAACATCTAAGATTGATCCCCCTGGGACCATCCCGATCTGAAAGAACAAGGGGGCCCAGAACAGGAGCTCGGCCCGACCCGGCAAAGAAAAGACTTGGGAGGACCAAGCATCGTCCCCCCGTCCCCCTTGGCCCACCGAAGGATCCCCGTCCATAAAGGAGAGGTTGGGATGGACTCGACCAGGACTAGGGGCCCATCATCTGGAAAACAACCCCCCCCCCTTATAACCCAGGGACTCGGGACTTGCTGGTGAGACCGACCCATTTTTGGGCCCTTTTAAATTTTAAAATTCTCCTAGTTATGGGGTGAGTTAGGGGGACGGAACTTTCCTACTAAAATCCGGTTCCTTTTTTTGTCTAGCACACCTGGTCAGGATGTGTTTGATGGGGGCGATAATCTTAAATTTAATTTTGCTAGCAACAACATGGCGGGCGGGAAGGGGGTCCACTAAGAGTGTTTTGGTGTCTCATCCCCTCTGGGGACAAAAAAAAGGGGGCCCAAATTGACCCCTTTTGGAAGAGGGGGGGGGTTTAATTCCCCCTTCCCCTCTTCCTTCGTCCTTAAATCTCAGTGGGCCGATGGCACGACCTCTTTTGGGTTTCAATTTTTTTCCTTTGTGTGTTTTTTCAAATGGTGGCGTGCCCTTTTTGGGGTACCCTTTTTACCTTACCCTGGGCAACTAAAATTTCAACCCCTAAACCCCCCCGGTGTCATACTCCCTTTGGTGGCCTAAACCCCCCGTACATTTAGCCCCCCCCAGGGGTCAATCATCATCGAGGATCCCCTGGAAGAAAAGGGGCTCGTTCCCAAATAAAGGATGAAAATTTTGAGACATCTACGTAACTACCCCTGATGTCGCTTTTTTGCAGGGCTCACTTGCGTAATCTTTAAACGAATGGAAGGCTCGGTGGGACATGTCGTGGGTCTCCCTGGGAAATGGAAAGGTGGAGTTGTAACCCCGGAACAAAAACTTTTCCTTGTCCCAATTTCTCACGTTCAGATGGAGAAGGCAGTTTTTTCGCATTAATATAAAAGGGGGAAAAAAGGGAGATTAGTGTTTAATGTGTATGGTCCCAACTCGAAAAGAACCGTTTTTTCGCAATTTAGGGGAGCAAAATCCAGCTGATAGTTCCGTTCGGGTAGGGGGCGGTGACATGAACCAGTGGTGACTTCGGGGAAGATGGGAGGAAAAACCCACTGATGGGCACATCCAAGTCCCGAGGACAAAAAACAAAGCCCTAACTTTTTCTTGGAAAAAACCAAATTTAAATGATTTTGAGGAGGGGGAACCCAGATGGCGGGGGACTTACATTTTATTCCCCCGTCCACCAATCGGGGGCAGACAACTATCCCCTATATCAAAAAATTATGCAACCCGAGTCGGGGACCTCAGATCCGGATATCTATATCGGACAAAAACCCCAATCCCCTGACCTATAAGGATTTCCCCCAAAGGTTTCAGATTTCATCTGGAAATTTCCTCTTTATTGGCCAAAAGACGATTATTTTTACAATATCCCTAAAGGGGGTGGTGGATGGATTTTGATGCAAATAAAAAAGACCACCGCTCAGATCCTGCTTTACGGGGAAACATTTAAAGCAGTCCTGAGAGGAAATCATAGTGCATACATCCCTGCACAAACGCAAATTGGCTAAATCTTATAAGAGCCTCGAGGCATAGACCAGAACAGAGCTTTCCAGCTCAATAACTCAACGAAATAGGGTGAAATGGGGAAACGGGAAAGAGGGATTTTGAATTTTGGGGAGAACGGGGAAGACTCATGACCCCCCTCCGTCTACCTCTTTAGACATGGAAAAAATCTGGAAAATCCCCTCGAGGGTCCCAAAGGGACATTAAAACCTTCCCACATAACCCATTCATAATCAGAGGGGGGAGATAAAACCCCGACCCGGGGGCAGATTAAAGAGACCCCTTTGGTGCTTCTACCCTCCCTCAAATCCCTGGCCCCTTTTGAGAGGAAAAGGAGGGCGGGGAAATTCCTCTCGAAGCTAAAATTGCGCGTCTCTCGGACCACAAAGGGGGAATTTAAACCGAAATTACTGAATTGGGAATACATCCCAAAAAACAACTGAAACATGGCAAGGCCCGGGCCCCGAGGTTCTTTGGGGGGGAAAATTTCAAAATTCTGATGATGAAAATTTCCCCAATCCCACACATACTTTTTAAATTTGGTTTTTCAAAAAGGACATATTTGGCCAAATCAAAAACAGCTTTCATTAAAGTGATACCAAAAAAAGGGAAAGATCCCCCCCCTCCCCCCGGCCCCATATAGGGCCCTTTTCACTCATAACGGACCAAAAAATTGCTGGTCAAAAAATTTTTGGCTGACCGTCTTGCAGAATAATGCTATACGAAGGCCCTCGCAAAAGGGTTTTTTCAAGGGGGGATCATGGGAGGAAAAAAATTAGGAAAATTTTGGCGGTTAGGGTAGGAACAAGCACAGTCCCCCCTCCCGGAAACACCCTGTCTTGTAACTCTGGAGCCGAAAAAGGCCTTCGACAAATTTTGATGGGGGGTGGCCTGGGGCCTAAAGTAATGGGGATATCGGAGCCTTTAAGACCTTTTTATCCGCATTTACCGAATCCGGGAGCAGGGGCATCACCCGGGTTTTATCTCTTCCCAATTCACCTCCAAAAAAGGGCCCGACAGGGATGCCCCTTATCCCCCTTTTCTTTTTACCTCCCCTTAGCCCTAGCGGATTCCTGGAGGAATCAATCTCTTTTAAAGGGATTCACCACTGGCACCCAAAAATTAAAATGCGCCTTTGCGGATGTCGATTTTCTTTAGGGCGAACCCGCAGGCCCCCCCCTACCACGGTTTTGATTTCTTTTGAACGTTTGGCGATCTATCAGGTTACAAGGTGAATGCAGTAAGAGCGAGCTCCTAAGCCGGGGCTAACCACCAAAAAACCAACGGCGAGCCTGGGCTTTATTTTTCAGTTGCCTCCATCAAATTCTATTTAGGAAAATATAGGTAAAACACCAGACACCATAATGCTAAATTTCCCCCCCCTCTTTAAAAAGATTTTTCCCCCAAAATTTAACGGCGGAATTTTCTGCCCCTGTCCATGCCGGGAGATGCCAGGCCATTAAAATTTTTAGCTTTCCTAAATTGCTGTAACCCTTCAAATCTTCTTTCTTCTTAAACATTTGGATATAAAATCGAATCCACTCAATATTCCAAAATTCATCTGGGGGGGAAAAAACCCCGAATGCCTTAAAAAATTTATGTTACCAAAGACAAAAGGGGGGCCCGAAAACCCCCCGGACGTCAGGGGGTCAACTTAGCATGTTAAAACCACATGTTGTGGGCTGGGCGGGGGACTTTTGTCCGTATCAAACGGGGCATAGAAAGGGACCTATGGCCTTGGCCCCCCATGCCCCCCTCCACACAAGTACACAAACCTCCCACCCCCGATCAAAACTTCAATCAACTTCAAACAACATGGTATGGAAAAAAGATGGAAGGGCTGGGCCTACCCTTTCTGATCTCAAAAATATGCCCCCTCGGGGTCACCCTGATTTCCCTTAGGGGTTTCAAACCCCCTGTTCGAGAGGGGAGGGAGAGAGGTTTGAAAACAGCGGGCAGCTGCTAACCAGGGAACGAGTGGCTTTCGCCCTGGAAAAGCGGGAAAAATTCTCCCTTTCCTCCCCACAGACTCTAGCGGCTTACCAAAATTTTTCCCCTTCTGGCCCCAGGTTGGCAATGTCTCAAAGGGAAAACCTCCCCCCAAAACTTTTTACCTTTTATTGACCCAACAAAGAAGGCTGTTCTCTCCCCTGGTTTTATAAGTCCATAAAGAATGGATTTCGAGCCGCAGGGCAAGGGTTTTTCCAAACCTGGGGCCCCCGGGTTTAAAAGACCCCCAGTTGCCCGCAAAATCATCCAAGGACTATCAACAGTCAAAAAGCACGTCATTTGCTCAAATTTTAGGGAATCCCACTTCAAAAAATTTCACACATGCCCTTTAGGCTTTAATCCCCCTCACAAACCTTTCCCAATACTACAACAGTGCCCCCAAATGTGGTATGCCTAAAACCGATTTTTGGCATGGTATTTGGGAATGTGCCCACCACAGAGCTTTTGGGGCGTTTTTTTGTTTACTTGAGGACATTTAAAATTTTTCTGGAAAAATGCCAACCTTTTATTTTCACTACCCTAGACGCCAGGGAGGAGGGTTTGGGGCAACAGCTGAAACCCCCTAACTCCCCGCAATAATCCACATACGATATTTGTAGTAAAAATTGTCTGCTCACCTTTGGATTAAGCCCACCCCACCTAAAATCCTATTTGAAGCCAATGAAGTTTTTTTAACGCTATGAAATTGGAACGGAGAGGAAAGGAACTTTTCACGGGAGGGTTCTTTAGTCGCTGGCGCTCGTTTAAGAATCTAAATTTTTCAGATAGGGGGAAAAGAGTTAGCAGACTTTTAATACAAAGGGTTTGTACTGAGAGAGGGGTTGGCGGTCCTGGGCAGGGTGGGGTCCATGACGAAACATGGGGGGGAGGTCCTAAAGACCAACCCACCGTTGATGCAGCCTTGAAGGCTGGAAAGGATTTTTTTTCTGCACGCAAGCACCAAAAGCCTTTAGATATACCTTTTTGTGTAAGTTTTAAACAATTTTTGAACTTTTTTTCAGGGGTTTTTCTGTTTTGTCTTTGTCTGCCATCACACAAAAAAATCAGATTTACGGGTTCTTTATGTTTTCCTTGCAGTGTGATCTATAAATGGGTGTAGCACGACCTTTTGAAACCCCCCAAATTGTTTTGGGACCGACTTGACCCTTTTAGACCTCTTGACCCCTGAAGTTGATTTTTCTTTCCAGATTTTAAATGTAAACGGATTTGTTAACATTTTATTTGAAAAAATGAAAATAAACATTTTTTTAAAAAAAAAAAAAAAGAAAGTGAGCGGCTTCATGCCCTTAATTCAAAAAACTCACTTTTTGGGGGGAAAGTGGCCAAAAAATGCGAGGTGGAAAGGAAAATTCTGAATAATTCTGGGGGGGAAAATAAATCGGGTTGGGGGGAAAGGGGTAAAATAAGCGGGGAAAATATTTAAAAAAATCCCCTTTAACTCCCCAGATTTTAACTTTGGGGGGTTATAAAGGCCGGGTTTTTAAATTTTTGGGGTGCCCATAATGGGAAGGTATCTACTGGCTGATGGGGCGGGAAAAAACCGGGGTTCTACGGGCCTTCCAGGCTCCATCGTTCCCTCACAATGAGGTTTATGTTTCCCCCAAGTAGGAAGACAAAAAATATTGGTTTAAAAGAAGGCCTGGAAGCGTCCATGGGTGAACCAGTGCCGCCTCAGTAGAGAGTTTGGGAATATTGGAAGATTTTTAAAACCCCAAAATTTAAATCCCGTGAAACAGGAGGCGGGCCCGATTAAAACCCCTAAATTGGGCCCCCCCTATCCCTTGGGGGGGATCAGTTTAGCAGGGCTACCCGGGGGGCTTTTTTGTTTTCCAAAGGAAAGAATTTTTAACGGGGTATAAAGTTGGGGGGGAATTTTTTAATGTCAAGCAATAAGGGGGATTGTTTGAAAACAAATATAGTATTTTTGGGGAACGTCATCTTTCCGAGAAAAAGAGCCTTAGCGAGTGGGGGAACGGAAGATGAAATCCATCTTTCCCAAATTTCCCCTTCCCAATTTTGGGGAAACCCGGGAGGGGGAAATTTGAGGTATAAATGGACCCCGGGGACTTCCCCATACTTATTCCCAGAAAATTGATGGGGGCCCCGCCAGGGATATAGGTAAATTGAAAAGGGCAGATGGGGAGGGGGAATGAGCAGGGGTGGATCAAAAAATTTTTGCTTAGAAACATTAACCTTGAACCCCCCGAAAAAAGGGCCAAACCCCATGAAAGATCTAAAGCAAACGGAACCCTCCCCCCAGTGGGTAGATAATAAATTTTAGAAGAACATCAGCGAAATAAGGAGACCTTTTAAAAGGGGGTTTTCTCGCTACAAAAGATTGGGTTTTAAATTTAAAAAATCTTTAAAAAAAAAAAGCATCTTTTTCAAAATATGTTCATTACAAATGTCCTATTGATTTTGGGGTTAACCCTGATAAATTGCATCGCTCCCTTCCAAAAAAAAAAAAAAAAAAAAAAAATTAGCAGCCGACCCCGTTGATTTTTAAAAAAACTGGTGTCCCTGCTTTGGGGATAAACAGCTTTCCCGAAAAAGGTCAGAGCACAGAAACCCCCCCGAAAAGTAGCTTCTGTAGGGGAAGGGGGGGGGCTTGGGTTTTTTGGGGGGTTTTGGTGGATTTAACCCTGTGTTTTGCCTGCCCCCCCTCCGCTCCTACACAGATTGAGGAGAGCAGAGGGAGGTGATCTGTGGTTTAGTTCGATTTTGACACAGTGAAGTTTTGTTACTATAATCTTTATGTGTCTGTTTAGTTTTTGGGTATACTAATAAAAAAGATCAGGGGGGCATGTGAACAGTTCTATCCCTCCCTGCTTTTGCCTTTTATTAGTGACAAATGTGATTATGTTAAAACTTCACAGGGTTTCCCTGTGTCTGGTTTTGACAGGGTTTTTTTTGTTGTTCTTTGGGTGTCCGTAGAGATTTGTAAAGCCAAAAACAAGGGGGGATGGGAAACCCTTTTTATCCCCCCCCCCTGTACTGCTATTTGCATTTCACACTTCACAAACCCCCCCTAAAACCCCAAGATCACCCTCTCCTGACTTGTTTGGGGTGGGCAGCACAGTGAGCTTTATCCCGCAGTTTAGAACAGATTTGGCAGGCACCCAGAAAGGGGTTTTAACCCCCGTTTAGAAAATCGCCTCGCCCCCCCCTGCTGTATAGAAAATTACTGCAGTTGGGGGAAAGGGGAAACTGTCTGTGTGCTGAGGGGTGCGAAAAAGGGGGGGGCCCCAAAAGGCAGCAAGAAGCACCCCCTGAATTCAAAAATTTCCTTTTTGCTGCCAGACACATTGAAGTAGTTAAAGCCTGTGTGGGACAACTCCTTTTTGTATTGGATAACCAAAATTAATGGCCCCGGGGAATTTGGGTTAGCGGGGGCCCGGGCTTGGAGAGCGTCTTCTGGGCCAAATTAAACCAGTAGCGGCGAGGTTTTCCTTTTCCCCAAAAAAGAGGGAAAGGGGGCCCCGAAAGAATACCCGGGTAATAGATTTTGGGGGGGGGGTGGTATATAGTGAAAGTAAAAAGAACGGAAAGGGCCCCCGGAAAACCGAAAAACCCCTCCAACACTGCCCCCAGCCCTCTCCAGCTGACCCCCGTCCGGGAAAGCTTTTTTGGGATCAATTGGAAAAGGACAGCTGGGGAGGGGTAACCCCCGGGGTTGCCTTTTTATCTCCCTCCGAACCCGTTAAAGACCTTTTATTGGGGGAAAAAAATAAGAGACGGGGGTGCTCTGCCCTTAAACGGAAAATTCCGCTGTTGAGACAGGGAAGAAGAGTGGCCGCCTTCTGCCAACCCTTAGAAATGATTTTTTAAAATAACATTTTTTAATGAAATTGGGGGGTTCGGGAGGGGGAGAGACACGTCCTTTTTCCTGGCTTCGATAAAACTTTTATAAACGCCGTGTTTAGATTTTGTTTGGGGTGGGGGGGTTTGTTTAGTCAGGAAAAAGATTAGAGACGGTGGTTAGAAAGGGGGGTGACTTTAGGGTTAAGAATCTTGTAGAAAACTCCTGAGTAGGGATCGGGGGCCCGGGGCTTTTTTATTACCCAAAACTTAAAAAACCCCGGATTTTCTTCATTTTGGAGGGTTTTGGGTTTAAAGGAAATCCCCCATCTACCTCAGAAAAAGGGAAAAAGGGGAAAACAGACGGCCAAGCCATTTTGAGGGGTCCCTGTCCTCAAGGTTTTGGGGAATATAAATTTGGGCATTTGAACTTTGCGTGGGGAAATTTTAATAGCAGTTTGAGAAAATTGCATATTCCCGGGATGAAATCCTTTAATTCTTTGTTTTTGGAACTAAGTTAATTCCCCCTTTGCAAAATTTGGGTAAAAGCCCCCCGCTTTGTTTTCCCCAAAACCCGAAAAATTAGCTTTACAACCCCGGGGCCCCCAGGGCACCTAGCCCCCCTTTTTTTTTTTTCAAAATCTAAAATTTTCCCTAGTGTTTGGGGTGCAGGGTACGACCTCATTTAAAGAAACGTGGGATTTCATAACATAGGCTGCGTTAAACCCCAAAACCCCGCTCACAAATTCTTTAAAAGCATCCCCGATAGTGGATCCAAATTTACTAACATGTTCCTCACAAACTTATTCTAAAGGTGTAAAAAAAACACGACCCCCTTTTGGAAAAACCCCCAGTTGCCCTTTTTTATTTAATCCTACAGGGTCAGGGGCTGAAGGGCAGGAAAATCCAGCGTGCCTCCTTTTGTAATAAGCAAATTTTTGCACTTTCAAGGTCTTGTTCCTCTATAGTTTCGAAAACACAGTACCTCAATTCACTGACACCTTTACTGCCCAG